>NW_019059633.1:3989-15982 GCF_000696155.1 Zootermopsis nevadensis | reverse complement strand
CCTTCCTCCGTTATCCAGTGTGTCTGCAATGTCCTGACAAACCGTGATTACTTGACTTTCACATGAATATCCCGGCCTGAACCCATGTTGACCCTCGAATAACCAATTCTTTTCCTCCCAGTTTTTCCTCAGGTACGATGCTATAACGTGTTCCATTTGTTTGCAGACCACCGATGTTAAACTGACCGGTCTGTAATTTGTGACCAATGATCGATCACCTTTGTAAATAGGAACCACTATGGCTTTTTTCCAGTCCCTTGGTATAGTGGTATTATTAATTGTTACGTCCAATAATCGCGCCAGGTATGGAATCATGGCTTCCCCACCCAATTTTAGAATTTCCCCAGAAATGCTGTCAGGCCCTACTGATTTGCTTTTTCCCATCCCTGCTAGCCTTTTTCTAATGATTTTAGTATATGTCCTGTATGTTCTATTTTTGGTGCAGGCTTTCTCAGAGTTGGACCGTCTGCGGCCCCACATTGCTAAACATAGCAGTGGTGCCCTTAGTCCCTCAGTTGTTAAGAAGGAACCAGAAGACAATAACAATGACGAAAGTAATGATTCCACAAATAATGGTCCAGGTTAGTAAAATATTTTATTTTATTTAATTTTAGTGCTCAAATTTCAAGACTAATACCTTAATGATTTATAACTGTAACATCATAGTACAAATAGTGCAAGGTAAGCATCCTTACAAGACTGTGTTGCAAGTTGAACTGTTCAACCATTTATACAAAGTCCTGTAATATTGTTTATTTTTAATAAAGTTATTCTGTGTTTTCAGCATAAGAAATTCATGCAGTAGACATATGAGTTTTAAATCGAATACAGATTTATTATATACTTTTCCAGATGCTTTCACTCAGAAGAAATGGAGTACTGCATAGCTGACTGATGTATTGCAGTAACAATGAAAGTGTTGAGAGGAAAGTATTAATGTTTCATTATGCTTTTAAATTTGTTTCAGGAGGTATACATCCCTATGAACAACAAAATCTAAGCTCTGAGATGCCACAAGGCCCTGGAAGTGGGTTGCCTCCACCTGGAGTAGGACTGCACCCTTCAGTTTTCCCACCACACTCCTCTCCATCTTCATCTGCAGCTGCAGCTGCCAGTTTCAATGCTGCAATGGCAGCTGCAGCAGCTGCTGGACAGCAGTTTGCTCTCATAACGTCACAAGGCATCCCATTCATCCAGCCAGGCATCCCTGCAATTTACTCTTCACCAGCTGGTAAATATATATATTCTTTGCACATTATTTTAGAAAAAGACTTGTGAAACACAGAACAAGCTCAAAAACTCTACTCATGGGAAAAGGATTTCTGTGAGATATTGTTTTTAATACTGAAATTTTATAAAAGCCCATATTTGACTCTTTGGATCACCACTTCATTTGAAGCCTCAATATCATGTTGTGTGTTCATGTGGATGTATATATGTTTTCTTAAGATCTGTTATAATGTCTACCCAAATTTGAACAGTGGAGTTTTTATATATGTACAAAGTTGATGGGAATTAACCTTCTTTGTGTTGAACAGTAATACAATTTATTACAGCATTATCTTTGCAAATCACAATGAAAGTGCAATATTTATGTTTCTTTATTAAGTAAATTAAGTGTGAAAATATGTTTGTTGTGACTGAAGCCAGATTCCTGCCAAGCATACCAACACAAAATCAACTGCCTGATTCCAGACTGCTTGCGAAATGCAGACACTGCCAGACTCCATCATAGGTGCCACTATAGTTTGCAATTTTTTCTACCAGAGTTGCCACTACCAGAATTCAATTTAATTCCCCCCCCCCCACACACACACACACACACAACATACAAATGGTGCATTCATACAGTCAAGTGTGATGGACATTGTTATTTTAGGAGCAGGCAGATGTATATCTGTCAAAATAATTAGAGTCAGTTAAAGTAAATGGAAATGATACAATGTAATACTTATACAGTGTGTCCCAGGAGGAAAGGTCAGTATTCTGGGAGGTCATAGTCTCGGCCATTCTAAGCAAAAAAGTGTATATGTACATGTGTCCTATTCCGAACGGTTTCCAAGATAGAGCTATTTCACTGTACAGTTGCAAAATTGTAGATAAGAAAGAGATATTACTGTATCTAATACCGGTATTTATTGTTCAAGTGACAAAGTTGGTACAGTTTACCTAGTGTAATACATTTTTGAAAATTCCACCATCAACATCAATGCACTTTGCAACTCATGTGAGGACATGGCACTTTGCTCATCTGAGTGCATCCTGACGTTCTTAACGCAGGCGATAACATCCAATAGGGAAGGACAATATTGGGCGCCAAATCCAAACTACTGTACAGTGAAATTGCTCTATCTCGGAAACCGTTCAGAATAGGACACGTTTACATATACACATTTTTGCTTAGAATGACTGATACTATGACCTCCCAGAATATTGACCTCTCCTCCTGGGACACCCTGTGTAATATATGTATCATATATAAAATGTTATTAAAATTAATGAAAATATTCATAAGATGAAAGTTTTTTTAGGCACTAAAGAAAAGTGGACCCTCAAATGATCGAGCATAAACCAAAATCAAATAGTTCTACAGAATTTAATGTAGGTTCACCATATCAAGTTTAATCAGAATTAGCCAGGTACTTGAACCCTGCAACATATGAATTGACATCCGGGGGGCAAAGCTAATAGGTGATTTTTTTAAAATTATTTCCTGAAAACAACAAATAAATAGAGATCTTGGAATGTATTTTAGCTTTCATGATTGAATGCCAAAATTGGTTTATTAACAAACTCTTCCCTGAAGTTAATCAAATATTAACGTTAGAAGAATATTATTAAGAGTTATGTTTATGCAAATCATCCACTGACAAGAGGATTATGTCTACAAATCCAGAGTATATGTTTGAATTTCAGACGATATTCTTTCTCATTGCAAGAAGGAACTGAAGTTTATGATGATTATGTGGGTGTAACTGACATTTATTGCACACAGGGTTGATGTTTGCTGCTGCTCCTGGGCTTCATCCAGCTCATGCTCACCCAGTAGCCCTCCAGAGCAATGGTTTACTTGACCATCATGCTCTACTGAATGCTGCAGCAGCCAGCACAGAACAAGCTGGTCAGACACCAAGCCCTGAACAGCATCTTGCTGGTCTGAACAAGCGAGTCATGTCACCTCATCCATCCCATCATCCTCACTTGGACATGAGCCCTGAAGCCAAAAAGGCTCGAGTGCAGAACAGTATGAGGATACTCAAAGATGAGCCAGTGCCAGAAGGTTACATTCGCTTCAGGTAAAGTTAATTTTATTGTAAGATTTGAAGTTCTCGCCATGGTGAGTATGAAGATGGCTGTCTTCTGGGTTGTAGTGCTATGTAGTCTGGTAGAACTTTAGTGATATTTCAGAGGTATTTACTGTTTCCATTCCTCTGTTGATGGAGGCAGCAAGTATGTCTGAAATGTCAGTAAACTCCTATGAAATTACATAGCACTACAACCCAGAAGACAGTCATCTAATTTTATTGTGATCTATTGCCCTGGTAAAGCAGACACTGAAGAGAAAAGCCTATTTCAGTTTTCTCATACCTGATACTGTCTTTCCTTATTAAGTTCTTTAGATTTAACTTCCATAGCTTGTAGTGTGCTTTTATTTTCATTACTTCATAACTCATCTGCATTGGTTATATGTGAGATTTGAATTGAAATTAAGAATATATTAAATGAAATGGAAACCAATAGACTTATGGTTTGAATATAATCACAGAATTAAATCCTACAAATAGTCCAAGATAGCTAAGAATTTGATATATAAAGAGAATAAGGAACTGATGAATCAGGATAAAAAGGCTGACAAAAAGATGGATGGATATTTGTTGAAGAAAAGAAACATTTCTGGAAGTTATGATAATGAAATCAATGAGAAAGAAGTTATAACTGCTATACAGTAGGGCACCGCATATACGGCAGGTTAAGGACCAGACCCCCGCCGAAAAGCGGATCTTTGCCTTTTTTCAATTGCAAATGCATATCAAAGCCTAATAAGATGTTTACACTATCATATAGTAAGTGCACAATAGCGCTAGGCCTAAAAAAACAATATGAAAGTAAAATGAATATCAGTAGTAGCTGTAAACAGACTGAATCAGCGACGAGAAAATGGCGCCGGACGCACTTCTCTGACTCAGCTGTTGAACGCATGGGGCATATGCACGCAATTGAAAAGCGCCGTATTAGCGGATCGCTGAAAAGCGGGGCCCTACTGTATAACAAACATTCAAAAAGGGACTCGCATAACAAAGAAAATCCTAGACTCTGGTGGATTACAGTTAATTGATATAAGTTTCTATTTATTTGTACTTTATAGGATTTGAGAATTTCGCGGCGAGTACAATCAATAAAATCTTCTCGAGCAATCAGCCGCATTAGCTGGTTACCGTAGTAAACCGACGTTTCGGGAACAAACTCTGTCCCCATCTTCAGGGTTCTGATGTGACATCATTTAATAACATTATTAACAGTGCAGACTGTGTAGCACAGAATAATTAATTGGAAAGGATATGGAAGGAAGTTGTTGTGAGTTAATTTCAAGTAGTACACTATCAGTTGCCTGAAGGGACTGAGGAAAATTATGAAAAATAGAGTAGCTGGTTTCCAAACCAAAATTTGAACATGGAACCTTCTCAACATGAAGCAGCAATGCAAAGTGCCCAATCATGACATTCAGTGCATCTGTGAAGGCCACAGCTTTGAAAATTGAGAGGAGGAAATGGTGGATAGAATACTCTAAGAGTGAAAACATCAGGTGTCATTCACTGTGTATAGCTATACAAAATGTGGTGAAACAAAATATCTTCCCATGAAGTCCTAAGAGCTCCAGTTGTGAATGTTATGTTTACTTTTTAATAATTCTCCAACTGTATTGGTTGTGTAGGTTTAATGAAGACTGCAAATACCCTCACTGTGGTTACCGGGAACACCAGACACACTTCCACTGCATGCGGTCTGACTGTGGCTATAGCTTCTGTGACAAGACACGCTTTGTCCAGCATACTGCACGCCATGAGAGGCTTGATACACTCATGGGTGGAGATTTTCAACAGTTTCGGTCCAATGTGTCATGTGGTCGGCCAGAGTGTGTATATACTTCCACACTAGGTAAACATCAACTTGTGATTATGGTCCTTACAATAGAATTTCAGTTCCTAAAACCTATACCAGTTAGAAATAAATGAGGCAATGTAAGGATAATTTTCCAGTGACCTCACCATATTACAGAAGTTTGTTTACAATGATGGGTATCATAAGTGACATAAGGAATTGTTATTGTGCTTAATTACACTCAAAAATAAATAATTTAGGAAATGTGTGCACAGTATAACAGTTCTGGCACGTTCACCAGAATTAAACTTTTGTAAATGAGCAGGGAATTCTGTGGCTGAGGAATCCATACTTGGAATTCCCCAGGTGGGGATCCCCACACAGTTACTTCCACACGCAGAAACACTTTGTATGTCTTAGTGTTACTTGAATATTATTTGCTGTTGTGATGTCCAAAAATGGATTGAGAAATATAATTGTTTCTGCATTTTTTATTTATATAAATTCCTGAATGGCCAAATCCCTGTGTATAGTTGAGTGCTTATTGGTGTAGGTGTTTATCCACAATGTATTCAGAGGTCGGTGTTGTTTGATGGAATTTCCTGCAGATCACATCTCTGGCAGGCTTTGCTGGTCAGATATCCTACTAATGGCAAGTACGTATTAATATGGTTGAAAAATAAGTATTTTTTCTCTTCTTTTTTACTCTGTAGGAGCCATGCAGAATAAAGCATCACATTTCCACTGTTTAAAGTGTGAATTTGTGTGCACCGACACTAACAAAGTGGTGGCTCATCGACGCCAACATCAGAAACTAGATTCCATCATGGCTGCTGGATTTGAGAAGTTTGCATCAACTCAGCCATGCAACATGGAGTCGTGTGCTCATTCTGGTAAGCAGACACATTATCACTGTTTGAGCTGTCAGTACGCAGTACTTGGACTCTCCCAGATGTCTGCACATAAGTACCGTCATATGGAGTGAAGTGTACCAAGTCATGCATTATCTCAGGTAAAACAGAAATTGTGTCTAGTATCAGTATACTGGAAATAATGAAGTCAGGTCTTCTTAAATTGCTCTTGGTATTGTATACTACTTTGCCTGTGTACAAATATTTGCAGTGGTCTTGAATGGAACTGAAACAACTCCTTTTTAATCTTTATTAATACACAATTATGAAAAGTAACATTACGTTAGTAATGTTTGTTTTAAGTTTCCAGTTTCCTATAAATTTCATTGTCGTGTTGATGCATCAAGCATGTTCTTCTGTTCAGAGTGAATGTGTGTTCACTGAAATACTTGAGCACCAAAGAATATAAATTTTTTTTAAGGGTCATCAAAAGTAAGAGAACTGTATATGTCACCCACTTCCAGGATCCGGATATGAACAAAAATTTGTGATAGTAAAAGTTTTTTTTCGTTGTGTATGAGGACACAGACACAACAGTGTGTTGGGTAATGAATGACAAACAAAATCTTTGGTAAAGTTTTAATATAAAGAACTGTGATGTAATCACATAAAAACAGATGATATTATTTCATTGTACATTGTACAGTCTGTGACATTCAGATTTCGATAACACACTATACACAGATGTGTATGTTTATATGCATTACCACAGACTTGAGATAAAACTGGAAATATATCTTACATAATCAGTGTAAATAGAAGCAGTAAAAACTCAGTGGTGATCTTAGTGCATTTAAATTCAGATTATCTAATACCTGACAAAGAGACTGGCATTATGTACAGATGATTGAAGAGGACCCGAATAATATTAATAATAATAATAATAATTCAAGTGGAAGGTAGAATTCGACGTTGATTGTATTGAAGTAAGTAAAGATTACTATGTATTGCTCTGTTGATGCATATTTCTCATGTATGCTTCTGTGTACAAGCTTCTGTCAAACCTCATCAGGGAACTGCTGATATTGTGTAAAGCTGCCACTTAGTATGTCACAAACTGAATTCACTGCACATGTGTGATCTGGATCCGCTTACATATCATTGTACAAAATTCCATACACAAAATGGTGTTTCTTTATCATTACAATTTCTGTATTTCAGTTATTAAGAAAAATGATAATCACCTCTAGGTCAAAACTGTCGGCAGCCAGTTCTGAAAGACTCGAAAGAAAAATTATTTAACAGAATATTTGACCTTTCTATTGAAAGTTAGGTGTGTTTGTCAATTGAGATTTGTAATGTGCAGTGTTAGAGCTCAATAAATTTTGATGCTATATAAATTTTCCAAATGAAGGCACATTTGTGTAAAGTGTTATTTGAGACATGGAAAATCAAAGGATTTTGTCGCTGTTTGAAAAAATAATTTTTGGAGTGCAAACATGTTTTTAAAGAACATTAATTTGAAATGTATAATGTGCAGTGTTTTAGGATAAAAAGATTTTCATGTTGTTTACTATATAGACCTGTATATAGGTCTGATGTTTTAAGTCTTTTAATGTGAACAATTCGTGAAACCTGTACACACTATGGTTCAGTTTCATTTGAAATGCTATAGACTGTATGGCACATGCCACTTTTCAGTGAACTTATATAATGGATATTGTTGATTCCATTAACATAATTTAAAACATACTACAGATGTTTTCAGAAAATGAAAAATACCAAGTTTTGTTCTGTATTATAGGGGTATGACCTACAGTATATGCAAAGCAGAAAAGTTATATATTTTTAATCTTAAAAATGCAGGAAAAGATTGAAAATTATTAATTATAAAATAAATATAACATCATCTTATTTGGCTAGATGAAATAACTGAGCTCTGTTCAGAAGTAATCACATGAAGAAGAGTAAATTGTAACATGAGCAGCTAAAGTAGAAGTTGTTCACTTCTATGCACTCAGAAAGAAGAACTTGAGCAACACCTCTGCTTTTTATCCAGAAAGACTGGACAGAGGATGAATGAACCAGATGCGAAGTTTATAGAATTACACAGTCAGTAAGTAATCCAAAAGGTTGAAACAATCTGGGTTACAATATTAAATAGTGTGATATTATATTTACAAAACCTTAAATGAGGAGAACGATCTGAACGAGCTACATTGCTCGATAAATATTTAATATAGTTGATAAAACAATGAGTAGGGATCAAAAACAGAAGTAATCTGTTTTCAAAGACATAAGAGCAAGTTCTCTTTAATTCTTGTAGTATTACTAGTAAATATTACAGAAAATAATGATATATGCCTTATAATTAGGATTAGTTGAAGTATTTTGTGTTTACATATACACATAATAAGAATAATAATATTAATTGTGCCTTTAGGAAGAACAATTCAGTATGTTTGTGACACCAGGAGACCATATCTAGTTGGATAGACTTTTTGAGTAGATAGCTGTTGTGCCTTAAAGTATGGAATATTGCTCTTTCTTTCCTTCTTCTTCTTCTGCTTCTTCCAGTGTAGTGCTTCTGTTGATGAATGGAACGTTCAGAGCTCACACAGGTGATGTAGATTTAAATGAAATGGCATTGAGATGTATGCAATACTGTACTTCTCCACTTTGAATGTTAGTCATATTTTAATTTTTCTCTCATAAATGATGAAGCATGATTTTTTAACTGGATGCCACAGTGAAAGTGTTAGTTAACAGTGGATATGAGAACAAGCAAACTGCACGAGTTCAAAATTTTGTTGTTGAATAAATTTACAGTGTGACTGAAAGTTTTCAAAAATGCTGGCCAACCTTCGAAAAAATAAATAGAGCAGTATGAATTTTGTAGCATTTACAATTCCTAAGAGTAAATTTTATAGTACAAAATGTTTTATAGCATATTTAATTCTAAATTTTCATAGTAGTTGTCTCTTCCAACACAAAATGTTGTTATTCAAAAGAGAAAAAATTGTTGATTCACAAATTTTAGTGCCTTAAAATTTTTTATCACAAGATGAATACCAGTATAATTTTCTAGTTATATTTCTAGGAAAAGGAAACTTAAGACTTTTTTAACATTTATTTATATATACTTTGGCCACCTTTGTATGATATTTCAAGAGATAGCATTCATTTCTAATATTTTGGCAGCCAGCATTATTAACAGTTCTAGCCAGTGCTTTTTTAACTCATGATTTAACGCATTAGATCTATCCCTAATCATATTAATTTCATATTGTAAGAATGTGTATTCTGTATGTTCATGATCAGAATACACTTTCTTATGGAATGTGAAAGAGAAAATATGGTATCCATGTGTTGGTGGTCCTAAACTTTTCAAATGTAGATGCATTCCAAGTCGTATATTTTGTGTAATTGATTTTAAATATACAGAAATAAGGTTGCCTAGTATTCATAAATGATTTTGAAAATGAAGTGTGCAAGCATTTTCGAAATGTGCCATATTATAAAATGCAACACAAATGTGCAGAATAAACCAATATATACTGTATACAAAAACAAGAATAAACCTAGTCTGCACTTAATAATCATATTATACATATACAAGTATGTAATCACCACTGATGGAAGATGAGGAGACAAAATGACGTTACTATTATTGTAAAGAAAACTGAAAAATCATGTCACTTTGTACAAAAATATCATTGTTTCCTTTTTTGAACCCTAAAAGGGATGGGAGAATAGTTTTGTCCCTATTATTACACTTTTATTTTCCCATACTATTTTATTATAATTTGAAAAACATATGTTTGCTTACAAAGCAAAGGAATATTTTTTAAATTGTAAAAACCACTTTATTTTTAATTATTTTTATTTAATCACACATGTGGTGCAAGCTGAATGGAAAGTAACTGGAAACTAGTGTTTAAGACACTTTTTAAACCGAGACTGATGGGTCTGTATGGAATCAGGTTGGTCAAAAATATGTTACCTCCTATTCAGAAACACTCTCACTCTGCATTTTTGGTGTTATGATGCTGATAAGCCTTGTGAGATTTTAATTTTCAACTTCCAGACAACATTGCTATGTCTGCCTCTTAAAATTACAGCTGAATTAAAATACAAACTCATCTTGTATTATATATCACAAAGCTTAACATATAGAAAAGCTTGAATAATAGTTTCACATAGCTGTGATTTCTTTAAAGTAAAATTACAAAAGTTTTATTTATACCTACCAACATAGAATGGGTGGACACTTTTTGTGTAATTCATCTTAAGTTATGAAAAATTACCAAATACAGTAGAAGATTTACAACATTTAAGTTGTCTTACTTGAAAGACAAAAATGTAAATCTATAAATATTACTTTCTCAAAGATAGTGGTTAAGTTAATAGAATGTGAATTCTTGGTGGGAAGTAACATTGTGCTTATTCTGCCAATTAGAGAAAGTGAAGTTGCTTTGAAATACAGAATGAAGAGAGACTTGAATGTGCACCTGCGACATGAAACTTTTCCTTCTCAGTTGGATAACAAACTTTGCACTCTGTTGTTCTTACCTGCTACAGGTGTGACACACTGGAAGGAAAGTACTTGTTGTGGACTGTGTATAAATTACCCAGGTTACTGGACATATAATTTAATGAGAAATATATATATATATATATATAAAAGTTCCAATAAGGCACGTTATATTTTTTTTTTATTTAATAACTCAAGATTGCTCTTATAGAAACAACATTTAAAGAGTACTTGACTGACATATGTCATCATACAACCGGCTCTGTGGAAGAACCCAGAATCTTATTGCACTGAATTGTTACTGTCATTTATGTACCAGTTACTTCAAGAAACAAAAAAGGAGAAATTGATACATGATTATGAATTTAAAAATTGTGGCTACACATAGGTGGAACTTGAATAAATCTTTTGCAATGTACACCAGACATTTTATTCTTAAGAATATAATTACAAAATATACCATACCTCATGTGAACTAATTTTCTGACCTGAAGCTTTTTAATCATGAGGAAGTGCTATGATAGCTATTGTGAAATTAGCCACATTTGTGTAAGAAAAGCAACTCTGTGCTGTGGTCTTTTAAGTGATGTTACATTTAGAATAAAGTTGATTTATGATATATTAATTCCAGCAGAAAATATAACAGTAACATTATAACCATTCAGTACCTATTGCACATAATAGTCTCATTGTCAGTTCACTCTCCAGATTTTTCGATTTTGTAGTATATAGACAAAGACTTCCTGTGATTATGATGATTATGAATCTCCTAGGAAGTTATGCCTTCTTTCATGAGAAGTTTAATGAGTGATCAGTGTCCATGCTTTTCTAAACTGACACACATCATCAATAGGGCACACACTGAACCACTAAGCCTGTGCTGAATAGATGTACTTACAAAATATTTTGTTGCATGACGCAGCACACATACACTTTATATTAGTTTCTTTCATATTCAGGTAGGCATCTGTGAAGACAGGTGGTCATGAAGGTACATAAGCAGCTGTCTAGACAAACATGATTTTGTACACTCGGATATGTGCCAGACAAGGAGACTGTTGTGTAGGCAGTTAAGGAAGAGTTCAGGCAGGTTGCTAGGCAACTAATATTGGAATAGGTATACAATATTATATTCAGCATGGCAGATGTCTGTTCAGCCAGGTAGGTATATAAGCAGCCAAGCTGGAGTCTAGAATGTCAAATCCTACTAACGAGGGTCCTACACGAGGTCAGTGAACGCGGGCTGCTGCGCGACGAGCAGTTTGGGTTTCGACCCAGACACAGCACATCGTTACAGCTGGCTCGCCTCGTCGAAAGGGTCAACAGAAACCTTGATGAGAAGCGGCTAACCGGCGCGGTTTTCCTGGACGTGGCCAAAGCCTTCGACACAGTCTGGGTCCAAGGCCTCCTATACAAACTGACCGTCCTCAACTTCCCGTCGTACTTGGTAAAAACCATCTCTTCCTACCTCGCTGACCGGACATTCCAGACATCCTTCCAGTCGGCCA
>NW_019059632.1:382309-403234 GCF_000696155.1 Zootermopsis nevadensis | reverse complement strand
CCAGCTCTCAAGTGGTTGCAGCATAAAGTCAAGCACTCATCTGAGGTTTAAGACTGCATGGAGTTTTACTTTGACTTCCTTGCTTTGCCGTCATGGCATAATGCTTAGTTGCAGGGCGGCCTTATCTTCTACAGTGACCCGCTTTAATCAATAAGTATAATTTAGTTTAGGTTGAATACTGAATGGCAGTTAGTAACTAGCAAAGGTTCTAAGAAGTTTTCAGCATTTTTAAACCTTTATTCTTAAAGAAAACTAATAGTACAAATTAATGCTACCCATTTTGTAGTTTGTAGTAAAACATTTATTTTGTTATGTTCCAGAAGAACATTTTGTATGGCATGATTATTTAGAGTCGACAAATTCAGATGAAGTTCCACAGACATCATTTCTTCATGTAAGTTTTATCAAACTTTTAATACTTACTGTTTTACCTTGTGTCATTGTCCATATTTAACAGCATGATTGCATTAATGGTCATGGTTTGCACAATTTAGTGCAGACTGACTACTAATAAAAACACATAATAAAGTAATCTTAGAACTTAGCACCTTAGGCCATTCATATTAACTGAGGCTCTCGTGGCAGGTACTGGGGTCATACCTTAGTCTCATACTTTAGCCTCATGTACAATCTATCATTCAAAATCAACCTACCATTCAGTATTATATAGCAAATGACATTAATAAGAAACACAAAAATTGGTCACTTTGAATAGGAATGGCTTTATTTAGCACATCCTCGTACTTACACTGATGTATGAATTGATTTTCCTGTATCAGGTTGAGCAAAGCCTGCAGAATGGTCTTCATGAGGGCATGATGCTAGAAATTCCCAGCAGGGTGACTCCAAATACTTACTGGATAGCAACCATAGTGATGGCATGTGGACCATTGCTTAGGCTGAGATTTGTCGGACAAGAAGCTGATCGGACGCAAGACTTTTGGTACGATCTTACCAAAGTACAGGTGTACCCACTTGGTTGGTGTCGTGATCATCACCTCCGTCTTCAGCCACCGAGCGAACTTTTACCAAAACTTCTGGACTACGAAGCATTTGCCATACGAGCCTTGCAGAATGCTGTGTCTGTGCCACCAGAATTGTTGTCTGGTGTAAGTACTATTTAAATTGTTAAAATGTTTGACCTTTCCTTGCTAAATGTGTGGAATTTAGTATATCACCTGTGTCGACAGCTAAATGTGTGGAATTTAGTATATCACTTGTGTTGACGGCATTGGCCTCCATTCTGACACCCATTCTCATTTCCTTTGTTATTAATTTAACGTATGGAGTATACAGACAGAGCATGTATTTACAGGTTATTACCAGATTTTTTTTTTCATTTTTCTATTATGAAAAGTCATTCCAGTATGTTGTATGGTGTCTGATTGTTGGTCGTTAACGATGGAACAAACGAAGAGCATCTGGAAAGGAGAACTGTGTTTTCCGGTACATTATGGGCATAATGAGGATGTTGAAGGAAAACTGTCAATAACAGATATCAACAGGGTGATAGAAAGTGTCAAAAGAAGTCAGATTTTACTGTGTTGGTATAATTTGTGCCATTTCACTAAATTCTGTTTGGATTAAACTAAGATAGTACTCAACCTCGTCACTCTATTTTATTTGTATTTGTTCCAGTAGTAGATGCTAAAACATCTATTGCTCATGGTTGTGTAAGATTTTTTTTTTTATTATTTTAATAGACTTTATCGATGATGATTTTGTTGAATTGGGTCGTACTGTATGATACCAGACAGAGGGAAACAGAGATAAGTGATCAAAAGGATTTTATATATAGAAGATATTTTGTGTTATTGACAGCATGTATATGGCGGAGTTTTATGCACGAGCAAAGTAAATTTAACATTGTAGTCTGTTGCAGTTCAAATGTGAAAAATGTGTGCTGTTTCAGGATGGCTTCACACCAGTTGACAGGATCAAACAAGGCATGAAGGTAGAGGTACAGGACAAAGTAGAACCTTATCAGCTGTGGGTTGCTACGGTAAGTTTTTTCTGGTCATCTTAGGATAGATTCTTCTGCCATCTTTAGCTCACAACTGTACTTCAGAAGAGCTAGTCTTGTGGTCTTGCACATGACTAGCAGGATTTTAGAGATATGTATTGCCTCCATCTTCAGGGTCTCACTTTATGTTGAAGACAGAGGTGATACATCTCTCTCAAATGCTGTTAACCGCCTGCAAGACCGTGTTTTGTCACAGCCCAGAAGACTACAATTATCCACCTAATTGGATGTTAAAAAGCAGGATTATATATTTTTTTAATCTGCTTGTCAATTTGAGTCTTTTCGTTCATAAGCACGTTGTTCATCACTTCATCCATGAGATATGGAATATTATATTTTGATAGGCATGTCAAATTTTATAAGTAATAGTATGCCAGTAAATATTAAGATTTGCCAAAATGTCCTTTTTAATATTTTCTCTTAAGAACCGTTGGTCGAGTTCCTTTATTGGTTGAGTGTTGTCAGAATTATTGAACATATGTTAAGTTAAAAGAGATATTAATTTTTCTTTATATTGAAACTTTACATAACTTTTTACAACTATTAATTTGTTTGCAATAAACTTTAGAGTATATGCTTTATTTGTAATAATTTTGTATGATGACTATTCATTTATTGGCATACAGTAATGTACTGCTTTGCATTAGATAATAGAAAATGTGGGAGGCCGGCTACTTCTGCGGTATGACACGCCAGATTCCTCCTCTCCGGACTTTTGGCTCTTCCACAGTTCTCAGCGGCTCTTCCCAATGAGTTGGGCCTCACAAAAAGGTAAGATACGGTGGCATAATCATTATTCATTGGCTCTATGTCCTTACTAATACAATTTCAACAATAAAATTTATTGTAGTTTTAAGTGCATGTATTATATTAACGGTACCTGTTCGGATATCACAATGTGGTTCCTTTCTACAAGTCCACATGGTGTTACTACCTAGGAGACCAACATTGATATTGTCTGGTGATGTATTTTTATAACTGTTTGGAAAATTTTCTAATCTTGCTGTTAGTAGATTCCAAGATCTCAGAAGTAAAGGCACTAAGTGTGGAATAACATTCGTCATGGGTTGTAGGTTCCCCGTGGTCGCTACACTGGCCAAGCCACATGAAGACTCATCATGGCAATGAGGAGTGGGAAGCAGTAATGGAAATGGCAAAGGAAGATGCACGCAGAGTACCATTGCCTCCTGACCTTTTTGAGGTTTGGAAGTTTCTAAGTAACTGTCTGGTAATAGAGTCCAAAGTTTCAACATCGCATGTGATAAAGTGCACCGTTAGACATGATCTTTTGCCACATCAGTCTAGCTCACACTCTTAAAACATGTCCGTAAGGCTCGATTTAAAAATATTCTCCCAGCTTTTTTGGTGTTCCAAGTGGCTACACTTCAGTAAACGTTAAGCACCGAAATAAGGGATAACTGTATATGTACAAGGTACCTGTCAGCTATGAATCATAATTGCTGAGTAGTAGTTGACTCATTTTGTGTAATATCATATATGAGCAAAATTTAGGTAACAAAATGTTGTAATTCTTTGTATATCTTGGATTTGATTTGTTTTATTTCAGAATTACTATTACAACATTCCTGTTCACAAATTTACCATTGGAATGAAATTAGAGGCAGTTCATCCTCGCAACATGGTTGAAATATGTCCGGCCACTGTGGTTCGAGTATTCCCACCATATTACTTTATCATCCAGATTGACAGTTATGCCACGGTGGAAACTGATGAGACGGAGTCATTCCAGCTATGCACAATAGAGCACCCGTACATATTTCCAGTTGGTATGTACTAATTAATGGACTCAGTAGAATGTCGAGGAGTTAGCTCATGTATCTGATATATTGATCCTTACCATTATAGCTATTTAAATTTGATTTCAAGACCCCTCAATATGTTACTGAAAGACTGGTCTTGACCATGGTTTGGAATCTTCGTCTAGCACTGGGTCTCCTCTATAGATCCACCCTCGCATTGGGAATAAACAGAATTTTGCCATATGGGAATTCACCCCCTCAGATGCTGAATTGCAGAGCGAACACAGGTTAAAAGTGTTGAAAGACTGAGGAGGGTAACAATTTTATAGCTTCAGTTAAAAATTATCTACAATTCTCATCTTTTTTCCATTATTATTTGTAAAATTACTTAATACTGATTTTATTTATAGGCTGGGCCCAGAAACACGAGCTTTGTCTGACTCATCCTCGAGGCTGGACGACAAGTAAAGATGAATTTGATTGGTCAGAGTACTTAAAAGTAACAAAGTCAAGTGCTGCTCCAGCTTCATGTTTTCCTCAGCAGAAGTCAGTCAAGGATCTAGGTTTTACTCCGGGAATGAAACTGGAAGCCGTCAATCCAGAGAACCAACATCAGATTTGTGCTGCATCTATCGTCAGGATTATTGATCATCTGTTGTGGATACATCTTGAGTCCAATGACAGGTTGAATCTGTGGATGGAATAATTTGTTTTTCCATGTCATAGTTGTCACTTCTTGGAAGAAGCTAAAGAATTTGAACCATTACATGAAGATGAAGAGACTGAGGCAGAATGCCATGCACCTTCTCTTCAGAAGGTCCCAAAACCATCCTGTTATTCATTATAGAATCTTTTTGGGTATTTGAGGGGCCAAACACTTCTCTGTTACATATAGCAGTGCCCCATGTTAGCAAGCAGGCAGCTGTGGGGTTAATTGGAAACAAAATTATATATTTTTTATTTAAAATTCATTACATTTTATAATATACATTCATTAAACACTACAGTTTAGATTTCAACATAGCAAAACATAATTTATTAAATCCACTGAAAAGTTTTCTAATCCAGGTCTTCATGTTTATTAGCATGACCCAGTCTTCTGTTGCAAGGTTGTGTTGTGGGTTACGTGATATACCAATGACAGAAATGTTTTTACCAAACAATGTCTTCCATATCACCACCCATGCATTGATTTTATGTGTTTTGCTTTCATTTTCATACTTAACATTTCTTGTTGGTGTTGTCTTTCATACATAAAGAATGGAATATGTAAATGTTGAGGGATTGCATGATTTCACAGTGAAAATTTAGGATGCATGAATTATACTAGGACTTTTATTATGTGATTAAATATGGCAGATACATATGTTTCAGACCACAAGAATATAAGACGTGCTCATTATGTCAGTGTTGTAACCTTCAGTTTTTATGTGATTGCAGTTTTCACCCAAATCATATAGTGAGCATGGATTCACATGACATATTTCCTGTCGGCTGGTGTGAAAGCAATTCTTACCCTCTGAAACCTCCACACTTGTACCAAGTGCCAGTGAAACGTGAGCAAAATGAGATGACTGTGTAAGTAATAAACAACTGGAGCTTAGATGGCGCCTTCATCATCAGGGTGATGGGACCTTATTACTCTGATGATGGAGGCAGCAAGCACCTTTGAAATGTCTGCGAACTACCAAACTACACAGTGAAAAATTTGAGAAGACTGTCATTTTCAAAAGAAGGGTTATTGATCATTTGACTCAAGGAATTGCTTTGTTTAATGCTCAGTTTTACCGTTCCAAGTCATTGAATTTACATTATTTAAGATTTTCTCAGTTTAGTATTCAAATCTACTGTCATGCATATTAAATGGCAGTTTCACTTGTAAGTAGTTGTCGTTCTGAAGAGCTTGTTACCAGAGTTTGATGCTTCTTTGTGCAGAAGTGAAAAGAAAGATGCGAGTGCTTCATCCAGTCCTCCACAACAGCAGCAGCAGCGCTCTTACTGGTGTCCTAAGATCTACTTCAATCACAAATGTTTTTCTGGACCATTCCTCAGCAAAGGAAAGTTAGCACAGCTGCCCAAAGCTGTGGGCCCTGGTCCAGTTACACTTGTAATGCGGGAAGTACTGTCCATGTTGATATCCGTGGCATACAAGTCCAGCAGAGTGCTCAAAGAACTGCAGACAGATGGAAAGCCCAAACCAGGCATGCATCTGGAAATACTCAAGGCCAAGTGAGAATACTTCCTACACTTTTTACAATAAGTTCTTGGAAGAACTTACGATATATGATTCCTGTGTAGTGTGTAGGTTTATACCCGTTGCCCCACTCACTTTCATGGTGTGATTAGGCACAGAAGATATTTTTATTGCCTTTCAAGGCTACATTCTCTTAGCTTTCTTTTTTTCTTATTATTTGATTGATGTGCAGAATTAATCCAAGTGTAATGATTCTGTACACTGCCACGGTGGTCTAGCGGTCAGAACGCTGGGCTTGTAATCCTGGGGGTCCCGGGTTCGATTCCCGGTGGTGCCCGGATTTATAACTTGTGTTGGGCAAGGCCGTGGTCCAGGTATCACAGAGTTTTCCTCCGGGGCTTCCCTGGTTTCTCCGTGGCATCCTAACAATTACTCCATTCTCATCATCATTTACACATGGATCATTTGCCAAGGAAACATATGAACAGGTCCCTATCAGAGGGAACTTGTTCATAATGTCACCAGGGGTCGGCTCCGACCCGATGGCACAAAAAAAATGGTTCTGTAAAATTTCTGTCCCTTTCTGCATTTAACCTTTTGAATCCCAGTACTAACTATACGTACCACCTGATTTGACGGTAATTCTATTTCCCCCCACAGAGTGTATTTGTTGGTTTCATATTATTCTTCGAATAAACAGCGATTTCCTTGAAGACCATTAACCAGTTGATCTTTGTAATGGTGGAGTGTTCTTTTTGTGGTATGGACTGAATTCTTAAACAATATTTGGACAAACTTTGTCTTCAAGGGGTAAAACAAATTCTAGTGACATGCCGTGTAACACTACTGATGTGCATTTACACAACTTGCATCATCGGCTGCCTTTGGTTTGCAGGTACAAGAACAACACTTATCGTGCCAGTGTTGCTCTTGTTACGTCTGCTGATAAAGTGCCATCCTTCTGTGAGGAAATCTGTCTGAAGCTGCAGGTGTGCCCCTTCCTGTTTGGACCTATTGCCATTGGAGAAAATAATTGTCCAAAGAACTGCAGTACTCTCTCCAAGACTCGATTCAGTAAGTTCTGTATTGAGAGTTGCACAGATTCTGTTCTGTTAGGTATTTATTAGTAATTATCACCAAAAATGTTATTTCTTGTTAAAAACACATAATTTCTAGCAGAAGACAGTGTGAATTATATTTAAGCAAATATGGTATATAAACCTTTATTGGCTTATGTTTGGTCCAGTTGGCCATGAATTGCAGTAGCATACAATTAAACCATTATATCCTGTATTTAATGTTCAACCAGCAGCCCTGTATATGGGGATTTAACTTCCATATTCCAGTATGATAAAACTTAAAATGTTTACAATAAACACTGCTGAATTTGTCCATCTTACCTCCAGCTCAGTATTGGGTGCACGGGAAACGCAAGATTGGGCGTCCTAAAGGAGAGGCAAGTAATATAATTCCACGGCCGAAGAAGAAGCGAGGACGCAAAAGACTGTTTGCCAGCGCAAAGGTGGAAACAGAATGTGAAGCTGTACGAGAAGAGAGCAATAAGGAATCAGCTGATGTAATTCAAGCACCTAATTCTATAGGTAAGTACTTTCACTGTTGGCAGCGGAAAAATTACATGAAATAACTGTCTGTTATTCATGGTCTCCCTAATACTAAAGTTCGTGTGTCTTGCAATGTTTCGTCCATAAACATGCAAGTGTATTATTTCTATACACCTTATTCTACGTATATCCTCCAGATTGGGATGATACTTGTTCTAACTTCACAACCCATTCTGAGTTGTCATATTACATTTATGTGTGTTTCTTGCTTATACTGTGGAGTGAGTCATATTCCTTGGTAGAGTGCTTGATTCACAAACTGAAGAGTGAGTCATTTGAAACTCAGTTTGTACCTAAGATATTAAGGGCCCTTTCACACGTGGCTCATGTGAGCGGCTCACATGAGCTGAAGCGACTGCTGGGGATAGGAATCCCAGCAAAATGCATTGGTCCCTTCCAGACGAGAGCCGGTGAACCTGTGTGAGCGGCTGATGAGCCACTATGCAGCTCTCCCCTCTAGTAGTGGCTACTGACGAGGAGAGTTTTGCCTGCTTTGACATGGAACCCTTTCACACGAGGCTTAGTGAGCTGCAGATCAAGCAAGTCTAGCCAATGCATTTATACAGGAGGGTCACATTGTGGGGGGGGGGAAACTCCAGTAAGTTGTTTGTAATAGGTACTATTTAATAATAATTTATAATATTTATGCTATAAATATTACTATTACTTCTTCAAGTTCCAACATGATTTGATGAACGCTGCTAATACACTGAAAATGTGTTGCTGGAGGGACTGAGTGAAGTTGTTAACTCTAGCGGAGGGTCATGTAAGCCAAACTCTGAATTGCTTATCGCCTCCGCATGAGCTGCATACCTTCTCAGTGAGCCCCTCAGTTGAGCGGCTCACAGGCTCACGTGTGAAAGCAGTCTAAATGTCTTTACATTTTTGGTGGCTCCTACTTGTTCTGACCTTGACACTAGATGGGGGTGAGTGGTCAGTGTCATGACTTAGCTGCACTGTACCCCCCAAGGATGCCCACTGGATGGGTGGCTGGGTGGTGGGTCACAGGGCTGGCCTGGATGCAGAGGCTAGAAGAATGGTCCTTTATTCCTAATGAAGATTGAACCCTGGTTGTCAGTGCGTAGTAGTAGTCACTGTACTGACTGAGCTGCCCGGCTCATAGTAACTAGTATAATGAAGAAAATGTTTTTCTTTAACATAGAGAATACGACTTTGTCAGGTAATGACAGTGATGCTAGTCAAGATATGGCGGATATGTCTGCTGGAAACTCCCCACCAGAAAGTGCTGGCAGCAGTAGCAGACGTAAATATTGCAAGAAGGAGTTCCCACGATCAGAAATAAAGACGAGGGGTGCCAAATTGCCCAACTTTGCGCTGAAAATGCGTGCTGGTCATTGGACACAAAAAGAGTGGAAGGCGAATTCAGATGATATTTCACATGTCGACACAAGAAGCAGTAGTTCATTGTCCAGGTAGTAGAATGTTTATTACAGTTATTATAAGCCTTGTACTGTTGTCACATTAAGTATGAGAAAAGTTGTGGAATTGAATTTCACATGTACTTATTTTATGGACTCTAAATATCTTCTATAGCGATGTCAGATTTCTGATTTAAAGGTAAAATTAATATTGGTGTGAATGTAAATGATGGTGTAGGGGAAGAGATGAAAAAATTGTAAACTTTTATTTGCAATTTTAATAGCAACATTTCATATTTTAATGAATGTCTTGCTGATTTTTGGGCAAGGCATCGAATGTTTTTCCCATTTATCACCTCTGATAAAAAGTTACGGGTCAGTCTTCATGAATGTGATGAATATGAGGCCTGCATTGAGGTTCAGAGCCTGTTTCAAGTTGTGGGTCCTCTCTGTCAGCCACCCTTCTACCACTGGTAGTAGTTTAGTCTGTAGTGCCCTGACTATTTGACTAGAGGCTAGAAAGATTGTACTGTACTGTAGACACATTCCAATTTTCATTAAAATCGAACATCAATAACAGGCACTTTGCATGTGTATCTGTGTGTGAAAGTGACTAGGTATGGAATCCCCAGGTTACCTTGGTTACCTGAAGAATCTCCAGTAATCCCTACAGCCACATGGAAGATTCCTCTGTGTTCATGTTGTCAGACCATTGCCTTACACCCTGCCAATGCAAATTGCACTCATTCCAGGCAACTCTGATGTCAACCACCATTTGAAAAGCTCAAATCTTAACCTCAGTTTCAATTTTTCCCATTGTTAAATTCTGTTTCTGCAGTTCAACAAATTATTCCTTTCAGCAATGGAGCAGTGAAAGTAACTGAGAGAACTCAAGAGTCCCCAAACATTGTACAAGCTGAGGATAAAGAAGCTGATGGACTGAGTAGCATTGCTTCACTGCGTAGCAGGGAAAAGCAACCTTCTCCCCAGCTACTGGGTGATCAGTTTGAGCTTGATTCAAACCCTCTACATTGGACTCAAGAAGACGTGTACCAGTACCTCATAAAAACAGATGACTGTGGTGATGTGGCACAAAAATGCAAAGATGAGGTACGGTACATTGTGGAAGAAAACTTTTAATATTGTAGAGCAGAGGTTTCAGACTTGTTTTGGTTAATACCATACTCTGTTATATTGACTATCTTTATACCATCAACCACTAAAACAAACTGCAAGATACACTGTATATTGTGTTGATTTAAAGAATTTATATTACAGTGCCTTGTCTGCTGCTGCATAGCAGCCAGTTGATACAGGTGGGCCTGCATCAGTCAGCCTGGACATGAATGATGAAAGTATAATGTTCTGCATGCTTTTGAGTGTCTCAGATCCAGTTCTGTAGGATGTTGATGTTGGTCGTCTGGGTTTAACACCACGTGGAATTGTAGATATGTTCCTCTGAAATGTTGGTATATACCTACAAGTCCACATGGCATTACAGCCCGTAACCAACATCGACAACCTCATCACTGTGAAACCCTCATATGTCATACAGTGCTCTAGGAGTTCACATGTTGAATCCCATTTATTGGTATTCATTAAATAATGTTTATAACTTTTGTTCTCTTACAGCTAATTGATGGACAAGCATTCATGTTGCTGAATTTTCCAACGGTGAGAGAAAATTTGTATCTTGGGTTGAAACAGGCGGTTAGGCTATGTAAACATGTAGAACGAGTGAAGCTTGCATTTTACCTTCAGTATATCACAGGTAGTGAACCGTAAAGATTAAATTATTATTATTCATTAATTGTGTTTTTTAATAACTGCCAACTTTTGATATTTAAGTACATATTTATTGCAAGGAAACATCCACAGGTTGAATAGAGACCTTCTCAGATACAAGAGAAAGTTAACAGTGAAAGAACTTCAGGGGAGAGAAGCAGAGTGCTTGATTCTTGTACAGTCAGCTTTCCATCTACAATTGTGTTTTAATAAAGAAAGATTATGGGTTCTCCATGTATGCATCTGCCTGTCCTGTCCCAAATAATATTTAATCCAGTGCACCAATTTTTGTGAATTTTGTTGTGGTAGTTGTACAAACATCTGAAGCACTACTGGTATTTTATGAAGGCACTTAAAATTTGAAGTGATAATAAATCCCTAAAAATACACAACTTTTGTTGTGTTTATCTTTGTGGCAAGAGCAAGAAGTAATGTATTTACTGTGTGGACAATGTAAAATTTTACGTGGCGATAGATCACATATAACGGTGATATTACTACGTCACGAATATTTCATTTAAGTTGTTGGCTTCATATTCGATACATTGCTGGTCCAATTATTTGCCTAAAGGTCATCTGCCATAACTAAATTTCATGGTCTCTCTTTACCTTCTTGTGCAAATACTGGTGTATTACTTTAAAACAAGTCATGGCTACTTCCTTCTATATCCTTTCCAGTTCATCTTCCCACTTAGCAGTATATAACCTATCCAGTTGAGAATGCAGCAAATAAAGAAACAAACAGCCAAACTTGACAACCCACTTCAGCACTTCTATTTAAATTTTGGTTCTCACCACCAAGGCATTTACTAGTGTTACAGTACCATGTGTTAATTATTTCAGTGATTATTATTATTGTCGTTGTTGATGATGATGTTATTGACCTAAATATTTAAAATACTTGCATGTTTTTGTCTCACCAGTGGTATCATTTTCACATGTCTTAAAAACTTTTGGTAGTGAAAAGAAAATTGGCTTATTTCACAAGGTGAGACTCTTCCTGCTATTTGTACCTAATGTATGGGCCATCATATGCTTATTATGTAGCAATGTTGTACAAAATAAAAAACATGTACAAAGAGGCAGTAAGAAAGGTTATGCATGATAAAGGTTATTGGATGCTCCGAGATTGACAGTCCACAAGTGTAATACGTGCAAGTGAGAATGAGTAGCTAAATAAACCAAAAAGAGATAATGAAAAAGTGTCAAGTTGGAACCCAAGCCAATCTAATAAGAACACATATTTGAAACCTCCTTGAACCTTAACTGCCATATGGGATACTTTCCTGTATATGAAATGTAACTTTTGTTTGTTATAATTTAAATAATTGTGGTCCTGTAAGGCTACAAGCAGTTTTTTGACACTGCCTCCATCATCAGGGCGATGAGTACTCATTGTTAACCAGACTTCAGTTTCAGGTTTAGCAGTATGTTATAACATACGGCCAGCTGCAATATTCATAAAATGTTACACAACAGTAGCCAGCATCATTCTTTATTAAAATAGCACCCATAAGGATGGTCCTTCACATCTGCACATCCTCCCACCATTGTGCCACCCTCTTACCTCCTAACAGTACCTAGAATTTAATTTACAATCCAAAAAGGAGATGACTGTATTACAACAAAAAAGGATGTCACTGTTGTTCTTTGTCCTCATATAGCATACGTAACACAATGGCCAGGCATGCGTTAGTGCTCCCTTGTTTGGGGAGCAGGAAGTCAGGTTAACCATTAAGAATACGGGCATGTACTAGGCAGAATTAATTTAAATGCGGCTAATAAAATTATGTTTACTCTTATTTTTAAACTTTTTGTCAGTTTTCTGTTTTCATAGCAGCAAATAAGAAAATGTGTAACAAAACTATGCTAGTCTAAAGACGATTCGAATTCGTAAATTCGGCACTTTATTCACGATGATAGTCAATTTTGAAACCATTCTAGAACATAAATGAAAATTAGCAATAGATTCGATTAGTCTTTAAATTAAGTACTATTTAAATTTAAAATAAACATTTTTAGAGTGTAACTCAGCATTTGTATAAAGGAAAACTATTCAATACCACTTGTAACCAACACCCACATTTCGAACAGTTTGTATTGATTTATGTAGTTATCACGTGATGTGTTGTAGAATTTTTTTTTGTGAATGCTGACTAAAATGCGTTAGGTAAATATGATGTGTGAATGACTGAATTCGGATAATTTATTCGCTAATATTGTAATTTATGTGCGTAAGAGATTTTTATCTGGACACCTACAACAGTAGCTAGGTCTGTATGTAATTCTTTTGATGCAGTATCATGCCCAATTGATCGATTGGTCTACACCCGACTAGCGGCAATGGACTGAACAAGCCTGCGTACTGGCATCTTTTAATAACACTTGTTATACTTGTATTTTACCTCGTTTTTTATAGATCATCTCAGTGGTGTGAATGATTTATTTCCAAATTATGCAGTTTTTACCGAGTCCACGAATTCTACGAAGAATGTCCGTGTAATATCAACAAAGTGCATTTTAGTGGGTGTTGTCAAGTCCATTCCCTTTGCCTCAGGGGGAAATGCAGGGTAAATTAGATCATCGTCGTTCATGTCAGTGATGATTCAGAATTCATGATTTCGTATCTTAGTCAGCTTACAAGTTTGTCATAAGAGAATATCAGCAAATATGTGGTTTTGAAGAGGTTTGCATTGAATTTTTTATGCGATCTGTGTGTGTGTGTGTGTTCTAGGTAGCAGCATCAACATGGATTCTTCAGTATGGACAGCACACCTTTTATTAGTAGCTGTCTGTTTCTTACAAGCTACAGCTCTAAGTAAGCCCCCTCAGCAGTTTTAAATCTAAGTTAATGCATTATAAGTGAATATTAGTGTGGTAACAACATGTTAACAGTAATTTGTAGTTGATTTTGCAGGTCATACTTATCAGGTAGCTTCTGATTGTTAATGACTTTTATGGAAGATCTTAGCAAACTTCCAGTGATAAAGGAAGTTTTTTTCTAAAATGTTTTGTTATAGTGCTGATCAGTTATGATTGGTTCCTTGATGTGGTCTCCTGGGTTGTGACACCTTGTAGTCCTGTTAGTGGTTACCATTGATGCAGATGAACATAATGCTTTTGTCTTGAGGGTATGTTTTTGTAAGTTCTGGCATTAGAACCCAGAAGATCACAATCTGAATTTTTTGCCACTGTGATAATCTTAAATCTCAACCATTAAAGATTAATGTTATGTTGTATATGAGATTTATAAATAATTGCTTGCATTGGTTACTCAATTTTGGATGTTTAAATGACTAAAATGTGTTATTAAATTGTAGCATGTTAACCTTGCTTGTAGTTTTTCATGTAAATATAGACTTTTATGCAATTCTGTGCTTTCTGAATGCTTTGTTTAATTTCTGTGTTAAATTATGTGTCCTGCAGCCTGTAATAATAAAATACATAAATATTTGTCTACAGTTCAGTCACCACCTCGAATTGTAAAGCAACCTCCAACAGATGAACTTCTGTTCCAAGTTGCACAGCAGCAGAACGAGAATGATAAACCCTTCATTATAGAGTGTGAAGCAGAAGGTGAACCAGCTCCGAAGTATGTATTTGAAACCTAAGGAGGACAAAGTAATTGATATTGTGTGATGAAGAACTTTGTTGTTTATTCAGATTGTATGGCACTTTTAGGATGTTGAAATGCTGGAGGCTGTGATGGGTTAGACACATAGCTAGGTTGAAGGTTATAATTTATACATATAGAATTTTGTTAGGAAGCAAGTTGGAAGACATCCACTTGCAAGACTGATAAGATGAGAGGATAATGTTAGGGAAATAGATTATAGAATGGCAAGTAGATGAAATTGTTTATGGTTGCGTTTAATAGTGGAATTTTTTTTATCTTGGTCTTATTAAGTGCCTTACGGTATGCAGCCAGTGGTTGTTAAGTTACATCTTACACAATTATTGTAGGTATTTAGATGTAATAAAGTAAGCTGTGATGTAGTATCAGTTTATATGGATGATTTTTATAATGTAATGAAATTAAATAATTATTGTCTTGATACATGTTTTTGTACATACAGTAATTTTGTTAATAATTATTTATTGTGCAATTGAAAGGTATCGATGGATAAAGAATGGAAAGCATTTTGATTGGCAAGCTTATGATGATCGAATCTCACAGCAACCAGGACGTGGTTCTCTTGTAATTTCATCTCCGCGTGATGAAGATTTAGGTAAGGAGAAGTATGCAAAAAAGTTTCTCAATTAATTTTACTTTGAAAGTTAAAATTGTAAGACTGGGAAAAGGACAATTATAAAATTAGATTTAAGAAATTTAAGTGGTTTGCAAAACGATTAATGGTATTGCTGTCCCGCTTATAACAACAGAGTTGTTATTTTACAGGTCAGTATCAGTGTTTTGCTACAAACGAGTGGGGTACAGCGACTTCAAACTCGGTATTTGTCCGTAAAGCCGAACTGAACTCTTTTAAGGATGGCCCGCCCATTACAGTGAGTGCTCAGGAAGGTGAGCCATTCAAACTGACTTGTCAACCTCCAGATGGTTGGCCCAAACCAAATGTCTACTGGCTGATACAGGTAACGTACAACAGATAAAGGAAATGCTCATGCAACGTGTATGAGAGGGAAATTTCCTGTGGGTTCAAAGTTTTTCGTAGAGACCAGCTATTCGTATTTATGCCTTTTTATGGCTTTCCCTTGCCTATTCAGGCAAATGATATGATATAATATGACAGAAAAGGCCATAGCTACTGCTTTCTACATCATTTTCAGTGCATTGTTCGTAATGTACTTGTAATGTAAATTCAGTATCTTGACTGGATGAATGCAAACGTTCATGTGGTGTTGAAAGGATACAAATTAATTTCTGACATTGGTGACTCTGATAGTAAAGAATGCAAATAAAGTTGTGGAGTCTGGCAAAGTCCGCATTTGCTCGAGACTAGAGCCAGACAGTTGGTTTTATGTCCCTGTGTTTAGAGGAATCTAACTTAAGATGCTTTGAAGATGTTTTCACATTTAATTAATTTAATTTATAAAAAAATATATAAATGTTGTATTTTCTGTGCAATTTGTAACGATATGCTGCAATAAATTTTACTACTGTCGAACATAAAGAAGTGTTATTTCTGTAAAATTTGATGGGTCATATGCTAGTACTGTTGTAATATTAGGTTAAGAAATTTTTATAGTTGATAAGTTATTGGAAAGTAAATCAGGACATCTTGAAATGGGACATTTTTTTTAGATGTAAAAGAAAAGTGTATTTTTCTTTCAGAACACCGATGGTGGCATAAAGAGTATTAACAACTCTCGTATGACTCTTGACCCTGAGGGTAACTTGTGGTTCTCTAATGTAACGAGGCATGATGCAAGTGATGACTTTGCATATGCATGTGCTGCCACCTCTGTGTTCAGGTGAGTAATCTTTTATATAGGTGGGAGAACAAATTGGCACACCAGTGACTTGTTTATGTCTGGGAGGTTTCTGGTTTGAATTTCACGCAGAGTACAAGCATTCATGGCTCCAGTAATTTTCCTCATTACTTCATAAATGCCATACTAATGCTTTTTATCCAAGTTACAGCTGCTTTCTCTCCTGTCCTTTTTCTAATTAATGAAATGAAACTGTTGCATTCTGTTTGATAAGTAAGATCTGCAATTGATATTATTACTTTAAATAGCATAACAACCAATATTCTGCAGTAGTAGCAAGAGCATGTTGTATTGAAGTCGTGTTCCAATACTGGACTGAAGTTTCTGCTGCTCACTGGTTAGATGCCATGTAATGGTCAGTGTGTTAATGTGGAGATATTGTTCTACCTTTTAACCTTTTCCCTGATTAATTTTTGCCTGAAAATATGATAAAAAATCAAATTATGATGAGTTTTGATGAGAAATATGTAATCACACTGTATAAAATGCTGTTTACAAAAATTCGCTTTATCACAAATGAATTATAAATGATATTGCATTTAGTTTGGGAACTTACTACACGTAAAAAGTCGTGCTGTACTTGGGCAATCAAGCATTAAAAACATATAAACACACATGGCTTATGAAGGTATTATTTACTGACACCTGGAGTTTGATATATATTTTTTCTTCATGACTTGAATTAATTTGTTTTAGTAATGATGGGATAGAAGAAAGGATATTGTTCCAAATTAACTTGGATTAACTTTTTTTTATAAGATCATCAGTTAGAGATATCTTTGTATAATCATGAAAGCAGTTAATAGTCTTGAGTGTATGAATGCTTGTTTCAGAAATGAGTATAAAGTTGGCAACCGTATGCTGTTGGATGTGATACAAACTGGTGTGTCTGCATCGCAAAACAGACACGAACCTGTGCAGCAGTATGTTTCCAGAAAGAATGAAGTAGCATTGCGAGGCAGGAAAGTGGAAATGTATTGCATATTTGGTGGAACGTAAGTATGTATGACTTCAGTAAAAATATAAATATGCACTCATGGTCTCTGAAGGTTTTTGTGTGCACATGGTTCCCTCCTCTTCAATAATAGCCCTTTTTTTTTGATTCACCAATCAGCACCATCAAACCTATCTTGTCACTCACTGCCTGCCCTATATAAGACCTTGTAACCGTCCTTGGCTTCCACCACACGTCACACTGCTTCTCACTGTTCGTTGTTGTTTTAGCCTGGCGCTCAGGTGGTTACAGCCTTTTTTTTTACGTGGGTTATGTGTGGAGATATTGAGGGAAATTTTGACGGTGTGGGGTTGTCAGCAAGTAAGAGTCTCCGACACCCAGGGAATATACATGGAGCAGAAGGTGAGGCGAATTCAGCATAGGTGGAGCAAATTCTCTTATGTTGCTGTGATATTTCAGAGAAGCTTACTTTTATTGTTTCTTAAGATACAAAAAAGACGAATATATATTCTCGTAGGCAGCCCGATGATTCGGCTGTTGCATTTGTTAAAAACGTGTCTCCTCGGTGGTAGGAATAAAACTTGAGCGAGGCCCGTAACCACAGTCGCCCTTTAAATACTCCTGCATTGTGTAACCCGTTATTGAATTTGGCTTAAACGCTGCGACCTGATTCGTTCCCCCACAACAGCGGGAACGCACCTATAAGCTGTATTCAAATTCAATTTGACCGTCGCAGTTAGGCGATGGTTGTAATGCAGTCGTCACCCACATCTGGAAAGGGTTCATCCCATGTTTGGGATGGCTCTAGTGCACTTTGTTTACGTCTCGCTCCCTCCAGACGGAATGTCGAGGGTCTGGGAACGTGCCCAAGCGACTGCGTGTGGCCACATTCTTTCAACTTTATATGTTTAACAGACCAAAGCCTGGTTTACCCTTCATCTCAAGGTTCAGCCCGTTTGGGAATCGAACTGTGAACTTGGACTGGCACAACCTCCAGAACTCCCCCAACTACATACCCACCATGAAGGTGGCAGCTGCATTGATTGCCAAAACATTGGTGAATATGAAACTTTCAGCATGGCTATTACCTGAAAGCCAGAGTTACACATTGAACTGCAGCTGCAAAAACCTATGGTCAAGAAGTGTATTTACATATATACTAAACTGATAACTCAGTTATCTAATGGAAAAGTATTTAATTAATATTTGTAATTGGTTGGTTAGTTGTGATCTTACCAGGTTTAATTTTCAGACCTTTACCACAAACTGTTTGGCGTAAAGATGGTCGAATGATACATCCCTCAGAGAAGATTACACAGAATAACTATGGAAAGAGCCTCGTCATTAAACATGCCGCATTTGAAGATGAAGGAAGTTACACCTGTGAGGTTAGCAATGGAGTAGGAGCAGCGAAGTCATACTCTGTTAACCTTCAGATCATGGGTAAGTCGTTCCTTCTGCTGTGGTGGTAAAGATAGACATTGCCTCTATGTCCATGCACCATGCCATGATAGTATAATGGGGGCATGGAGGTAAAGTTTCACATGACCATGGATTTTTTCATAATTAAAAGAACATTAATTTGTTAGTTGCACAAAATAACAATAATATAGAGTATATTCCCTAAGAATCATGCCACTGATGTATGAAGACAAAGCTCCACACATTATTAACTTTACATTGTCGTATAATGTTATAAAGAACTTAATACCACCTAGACATAAGACAATAACTGTAATGTATTACAAACGTCATGAACTGATGCACTCACACAACAATACAATGAGACACAACAATACAACATACCACACTCAAAATAAAACATCTGACACAATAAAAAAACACACTCACAATAAAAAAACACACAACACAATAAAAAAACACACACACAATAAAAAAACACACAGATCATGGCTGTCCCATACTTCACCAAGGAACCTGAGAATGTCAATGCTGCAGAAGATGAGACAATTGAATTCCACTGCAAAGCATCTGGTATACCTGAACCTCAGATCAAGTGGATCCACAATGGTCGCCCAATCAGTGAGGCTCCTGCTAACCCGCGGCGGAAAGTGACTCCTAACAGCATTGTTATCCAGAATTTGAGAAAGAATGACACAGGAAATTATGGGTGCAATGCCACCAACAGTCTTGGTTATGTCTACAAGGATGTCTATGTTAATGTTTTGGGTGAGTAAATTATTGTATACAAGAGAAGGAAATGAGAATATTGTCTTACAATGATTGAGTGACCTGTCACAATTGAATAGGGCGGCTTAGAGTTCCAGAAGGCATAATTACATTTCTGGTTTGCTACTGCATTCTGAATTGGTCTCATCACTGTCACTGACCCAAATTATAGAATACCGGTAATTTTGAAACCCAAACATTGATTTTTCCTTTAGCTCTGGCTCCTGAGATCATGGATCCTCCTCGAAGTGAGGCAACCGTTGATGGACGAACTGTGACCCTGATATGTCGTGTGTTTGGTGCGCCAAAACCCTTAGTTAAATGGATTCGTAGTGGCGTAGAGCTGACAGGAGGACGCTACACTGTTCTTGACAGTGGAGATCTTGAAATCAGGTATGTTGATTAAGATGGCAAGCGATAAATTGGATATTATTTGTATTTAATCTCGTAACATTAAATTGTGTATAATTTCTTGTTCAGGGATGTAAATTTCATGGATGCTGGTTCATACACTTGCTTTGCTGAAAACAAGTTTGGAGAAGCGAAGGCAGATGGCACTCTGATTGTGAAAGGTTAGAATCTTAAAGTCCTATTATGAGTTACATATATAGGATTTTTTTTAAGAATTCCTTTTCTAAGAAGGTAGTCAGTGTGAGTTTAATTATAATATAGTTGTAGTTGATGACTTCTTATTGCATTATGTTTTTCTTATAAATATTACCGCAACTGGTAACTGCATCTAGTGGGTTTTTTCATATTCCTTTGTTTTGGCTATAAATATTTTTAGCGGACTTCAGATTGTGTGAGATAATAATTTCATGCTTTTCTTTCTGGTACATACTGACATCACAGTATGGGGTATTTCCTGCATGTGTAATTTTTAATTGTGAAAATTCAGTGTGAATCTCTGACACCTTTGATCTTAATACCCAATAAAGGTGTTAATTTTTAAGTTATGAATACAGACATGTTGGTGTAATCACATTTTTTGTACTAATTTGTACTGTATAGTGTATGACAGCGTGCCAGCCCTCAGAAAACTCACTGCTGGTTTACCAGTCTGCGAGTTAGATTAGTTTTTAGGTGCACTGTGTGAAGTCTAATATTTTATATGTGATTTTTATGTCGGCAATGTTTGTTTATTCTTTGTGACAGAGCACACCAAAATCACAGATGAACCAGAGGATTATGAGGTGCCCGCAGGTAGCACAGCAACTTTCAGGTGTAATGCTGTGAGCGACTCCTCGCTTCCTCTCACTATCGAGTGGTTGAATAATGGGCAGCAGATAGATTTCGAAGCAGAACCTCGGTTTGTGCGTTCTTCTGACTATTCTCTTACCATCACCAAAACAACGGAACTTGATTCCGGCGTCTACACATGCGTAGCCCAAACAGATCTCGATGAAGCAAGGGCACAAGCCACTCTTATAGTGCAAGGTACTGTTTTCCCCACCTTGACATACAATGTACAGTTCTGTTAAATTAAAGTCCACCAACTCTGGATGTGATCGTGAACCAAGGCATTCTATTCTTCATTATTATTACAGCTTATTTCCTTGAGTTCCA
>NW_019059632.1:344669-382288 GCF_000696155.1 Zootermopsis nevadensis | reverse complement strand
CTTTCAGGCGCATGCACCTTGTAACAGGCACCTCTGCCGAAATTAAGTAGGCCTATAAGTCGCAGAGTACCTTGGTATGTAATTTATCACATTCACTGATTTGTTTGTTTCTCTTGTATCAGAATATTTTCTCTTTACAGTTGGTTTAAGATTTTTACAGTTTGTTATTTTCGTACATTAAAGGTCCACATGACATAACTGTACATAACCTCGTAAAAAATAATAACCTCTTTACCAAGCATAGTGGAGTTTATCTAGTAATGTTCGTATGAAGTTTTTTCTTCTTTCCCAACAGATGTACCGAATTCTCCAAACCTGAAGGATGTTAAGTGTAACAAGCGTGATGCATCAATCCATTGGGAGCCAATGGGTGATAATCGTGCACCTATCCTGCGTTACACAATACAGTTTAACACAAGCTTCACGCCAGATACATGGGAAATAGCATTTGACTCTGTTCCGGCTACAGATATGACATACACTGTGAGATTTTAATTCGTATTTGTGTATTTAAATACCGAGCATATAGTTCATATTTAATTTTAATGTTATCTGTCCTATGTAGGACACCAGCTATTCTTTCACATCTTGCTGTCTGAGGTGAATTTGTGTGTGGGTTTATATCTACTCATTATGTTGGAAGGATATCTCTGAGAAGTTAAAAATATACATCCTAGATAGTTGAGAAGATAAGTAGCCATATACCAGCATAAGAATCCTTAGAAATACAGGTGCTTGCTTTGTAAGCCCTCCCTCATTTTCAATATTCAATTTAAGTAAATAGTTTTTAGTTCTACATATAGCTTATAAGTAAAAGAATGTTATTCTTTATAATAAGAAATGTACCGAAAGAGAGACATTTTACTTGGCTAGTGAATTACGCCAACATTTCTTGGCCTCTGGTCATATCTATGTATTCGGGTTCTTCATATTCTGTCTTAGGTCGCAATGAGTCCGTGGGCGAATTACACTTTTCGAGTAATAGCCTGGAACAAAATTGGGCCCTCCAGTCCTTCACAGCATTCTACCATCTGTACGACCCAGGCAGATGTGCCTTACAAAAACCCGGATAATGTTGAAGGCAAAGGCACCGAACCAAACAATATTGTCATCAGCTGGACGGTAAGAGGCGCAGCTTTTCTATAATGTTAAACCTTGATTTATGTCTGCATAATTAATTTGAAGGATTCTGTAGTGGCAGAGGCGTCATTAATGTCACATGTTCAATGCTTTAGCCCATGCCCGAGATTGAACATAATGCTCCTCGGTTCATGTATCGAGTTTACTGGAGGCGAGACATACCTGGTGAGCAATGGGTCGCGAATGACATTGTGAATTGGGAGGAGAATAAACTGATTGTCCCGGACCAGCCAACATTCCAGCAGTATCGCATCAAGGTCGTAGCTATGAATGAGAAGGGAGAAGCCAACGTTGCTCCAAAGGAAGTTATAGGATACTCAGGGGAAGATGGTGAGTCCAGTATCTCTGCTGTTGTAGCCCGTATTATAGTGACTTTTATAGTTAGAGCTTGTAATGTAGGTTTGAGTGTGGTTTGGATCAAGTTATGTGTTCTGGAAAACAATGGTATGAATAAAGAGCAATAGAAGTAAGAGACTTTTTGGATTGTGGTCTTCTGTTCTTCTGATGTGTACAGATGGATGGTTGTAGGTTCCCCTAAAATGTTGGAAACCATTGACAGGACTGCATGGAATAATAATCCAGAAGTTGACAATCTACATTCTTCCTACTTTTCACTGTGGTTAATGGAAAATGTTTAACTCTGCAGTACTTTTGATGTAATATTTATGTGCTGTGAAGTTGTGTGAAAGTTTCATATGCATATCAAATAGCTGCTTGTTAACCAGTCTTTTATATTTCAGTTAAATTCAAAATATGTTCGGTGAAATTCACATCTTGTATGCGTGTGGGAAAATGGAGGAGTGAAAAATATATGCTATTAAGCTTAAGGTTGGAATTAATTAAAGTAGGCAGTTATGGTTTTCCGCGGGTTTGTGATGGCCTCCAGAACAGTCATCAATTTTTCAAATGGCCCTTACTAGACGCTTAGTGTGACATGCATTTTTTAGCGTGTACTCCGCAGTACTAAATTATAGTGTGCTTTAGTTTCATGTTACTTGCGTCCAGATATCTCCTGCATAATGTTTCCTGCTTTGCAGTTCCAACCCAGGCACCGTACAACTTCACACTTGTCCAAGTGAAGGACAGTACAACTGCTCTGCTCAGCTGGAATCCTGTCCCTGCAGAAACTGTTCGTGGTCATTTTAAAGGGTATAAGGTAAATTTATATATGCAGTTCTACCGTACATTTTCAGGATATGTTCTGTATCCTCTTATGAAGATCGTTTGAATTGGATATATACTTAGATTTGGAGTGTACATATGTTCTAAGCAGTCCCATGCTGTAGCCACGTGGTCTGAGGCATCATGCTTCTGACCGGCAAGCTGGTTCGAGTCTCGGGGGAGAAGAAATTTTCTCATGAGCTTTCGATCAGTGTATGGGGACTGTGCCAACCCAGCATCGTGAGGAAATTGAGGAGCTACAATGGGTAGCGTAATCCGGTCAGGAAAGCTAGGAATGGCTGGGGGTTTGTCGTGCTGACCACACGTCACCCTATATCTGGTTATATGATCGTTCACCTCTGCTTAGGCATGTGAACGTGAGGCCAGCAGTCAAGCTAGTCGTCTTTGGCTCTCTGGAGCTGTTATGCCACGGATTTAATTTTTAATATGTTCTAAGCACATTTTTGCAATGTTATTGATTGAATTGTATTTACTTATACTATTTTGAACTTGTCCATAGACTTCAGCCATTATTCAATAATGGTTTGAAGTATGCTGGTCATATTTTGATGACATTTTATTTTATAAATAAGCGTAAGTATGCTGTAGTTGATTGTTCCACAATTGACATGGATTTTTGTTTACATTAGCATAATACTACTTGGTATATTGTGTATCTGTCTAAGCAAAATATGAACAAATAGAGCCTGACCCAATACTGAGGCTGCGTCATGAAGAGCACTGGGGAAAATTAAAACTATTCCTTTTCAACACTTGTTTTGAAGTGTGGTCTTAGAGCAGTAATGCATGTTGTTATTTTGCTTTATCAGATTCAAATCTGGACAGAAAAGGATGGAGAAGATGGTTTACGTGAAATTGACGTTAAAGGAGAAAAAACAAACACGATGGTTACCAAGTTCATACCTCACAGCAAGAACTTTGCACGAGTACTTGTGTACAACAGCAGGTATAACGGACCACCCAGTGAAACCCTAAGCTTTGACACGCCTGAAGGTGGTAAGTATTTGGACAGTTTACATCCCCAGAATGTGTTTTCCTTTAATTTACATGATTTTTTTTTTGCAAGTCCCATGTATTTTTTCACCATGTCTGTGATTTTTGTCTCCTCATTTTAATTTCATGGATTTTTTTATGATGTGAGTTAAACTTTTTTGTTTCAACCACAGTCTACTCTGACTGGTAAGGCACCATCTTGCAAGCATCACTTTAACTTTCGGTGTGTGGTTGCTTTTTTTGTTTTTCATCATCATTATCATTATTATTATAATATCTGTTAGCTGAGTCTGCTGCATGAATTGTATTTATTTTATTTAAATCAGTGTCTTCGATAGGGCATGATAGCAACACGAAAGAAAAAGCATTTCCTTAGAAGAGAAACGTAGCATGCTACAGGATATTGTTAGGGACTCCTGTTTCATTGTTGAAACAACTTATGATATCAACTTGAAAACAGTATTCGAAGACAGTTGTGCTTCATGATACTATATATTTTTAGTGTCTGGGATTTATATGTTGAGGAAATGTTCAGACATTGCTTAATAATACATCTACTTTATTTACTGAATATTCGAAATGTTCAGACATTGCTTAATAATACACCTACTTTATTTGCTGAATATTCAAATTAAGAGTTAAATTGAAGGTGAAGTACTAAGCTTCTGACACTTGCATGTCCTGTGATTACACTTCTCTGCAGTTGACACCATTCTTCAGGTAAGTGTATATGCATTAAATATCTGAAATTATTCCTGTCAATAATAGATAAATGGTTTAGAAAAATATTTCAACGTTTTTCTTAATAACTTCGACAAACAAAGTAGACGGACACAAATCCCTAATTTGATACAAAATTGGAACAGCTTTTGTTTCCTGTCAAGTCTTTGAATTTTGTTTCTTATTTTTAAAGTGTGTTTAATATGACTCTCTGTATAAAGTAATGCACTGATTCAGTTTTAGAAGAACTACATCACATTACAGCATGGCATTCTGCTGCATGACGTTTGCAAGACTGTCCTCCATATAAATTTAAATAAAAGAATACAAAATTCTATTGAACAGTGTCAAGCTCATATACTGATTTGTTTCTCTTGTTCATCAGTTCCTGGTACTGTGCAGTTCTTTGAAGCATTTCCACTGGGGTCATCAGCCCTGTATCTGATATGGAAGCGTCCAGAACAGCCGAATGGCATTCTCACAGGCTACAAGATTTACTACCAGACTGTCAAGGGGACCAAAGTTGGACCTATGCTTGAGAGAGAGCCGCATATTTCAGACCCTAATCAGACACGTGCAAAGCTGGCAGGGCTTGAACCAGGTACCAAGTACAGGCTTCACATAAAGGCCACAACAAGTGCAGGAGAAGGGGAGGCTTATTTCATTGAACAGCGAACACGGTCACGAGCATCTGCTGCGATTCCTGACAAACCCAAGTTCACATGGACGAAGTTGTCTTCGGAAGAAGGTTATGCAAGAATCAAGGTTGTTTGGCTTCCGTACATCGATGGAGTTTTGGGCTCCCACTTCTTTGTTAAGTACAGGTAAGTCACAAATGAGTTCCTAGGAAAATGATTGTTTTATGACATGTTTCATGAAGTTAGAATTATATTAAATCAGGAGGTCTGGAACAGATGGTTTCAAAACAGTTATGTAACTTTACATTGCTTTTACAATTACAATTGTATTTTCATAAAGATTTTTCCTTTGAAAGAAAATAAATGTAAATGCAGTCCATAATCAGAGATATTCAGGACAAGTATAGTGGTCATGGTTACTCGAAAGGTTGGTCATTGTTATTTCATTTTCAGGAAGAAGGGTGAGACCATTTTTCAGGAGACTGGTCCCGAGATGAATGAAGACTACATTATTGTACGAGGACTGATGCCCGGTGAGATGTATGAATTCAGTGTCGTAGCAGTTGATGGCGAACATATGACGGAGAGTGAAGTGGAAGAAGTTGAGATCTCAAGCATGGGTAAGTTTAAACAGAATCTTGATTTTCTTGTGCAAGGTTTATTAGGTAAATGGTCTGAATTTCTGAAATTGGGAAATGGTTGATTACACATTAAAAATGTTTGTTTGATACAGAAGTAATAATCATGTTGTGTTCTTGCAAGCAGATAGCATCATTATAAAGCCAAAGGAGAATGTTGCTACAGCAGGGTGGTTCATAGGAATGATGCTAGCCATTGCATTCTTGTTGCTTGTGTTGATAATCGTGTGCATCATCAAGCGTAACCGTGGCGGAAAGTACGCTGTTCACGAACGAGAGGCTGCACACGGACGCACAGACTACCCAGAAGAGCCAGGATTTCATGAATATTCACAACCGTAAATATGTTTCCGTTAATTAAACTTTGTTTGTTGTGTTGATGTATTTTGTTGTTGGAATGTAATAGATTTAAGGTCCCAGTTACTGTTTCATGATGGAGGCATATTTTTTTCCAAACTTTGAAGTAAAATTCTTTTATGAATGATTTACAAAAATGATCTGTCATGTCACTGTATACTTGAACCTATGCATAAAAATGACATATTTTATGGTAATAAAGTGTATTTTATTTTTGTTTTTATATGCTTCACGTGTTACTAACTGAAGAGTTATGCCATCCCTGTCATGTTACTTTGGTGTGGCATATTGTCGCGTCTGTTGCATTCACATGGCTTCAAACTTGTACCACAGATCGTGTTGCTGTGGTTTCGGTAGTGGTGTTTTGTTGCGTAGATACATTTGTAAATGTATATTTAGAATCATGATTGTTTCAGGCTAGATAATAAATCCCATGGTCGAGGGTCAATGAGTAGTGATCCCAAAGCAGCCCCAGAGAGTGACACAGACTCCATGGCAGAATATGGCGATGGAGACACAGGTCAGTAACATGGGCTCCATTTCATTCTTTGTTCATTTTTTTCCATTACTGTCTGAGACCAAGGCCCAGTTTATGTATTGCCTTTTAAGTTTTTAATTTAATTTAATAAGTCTGTTAAAAATTGTAATAGGAGTGAAAGATTTATGTTGTATTATGAACTGAAATTAATGCTAATGTGCGAAACATTTCTTATGAACCAATTTTTTGGACAGAGTATTTAAAGAAACAGTATTCTTAATATTGAGCCGTTAATTGCTCTGTATATCTGTCCATGAGCCATAAGATGATTTTCTCCAAATTACTTTTGTGTACTTGTATGAACATGTTAATTTGTTACTGTGCACTAGAAATTGGATTTTACATTGCATTTACATGCACAGTTTCACTCAGAGGAAAACACACTTAAGATCCCACTTAACAGTTGGACAAATAAGATTAAATTGAGATCAGTTGTTTGCTTTTACTCCTTTGCAGTCTTTGACTCCATTTTGTATTTCCCCCGTGTTTTGCTATGCTTGTGTTTATGAACGCAACAGCAGCCATAGGCTTGAAGGAAAGGCTTTCTTTCGATGATGAGAAGTAACTTTGTTGTCACTGGTTGGCATTTTGCACTAGCCATTTTTGCTGCAAGTTGCAATCGGCTGCTTGCAGAGTGAGTTGGCTGTGGCAGGTTGCATTTTCTTCTCAACAGAGAAATTCCCTGTAGAAAGTGCAAAGAGAGTAGTCAAGTACACAAAAATATGCTTGTAGGGTAATATATATCTTGGAGATAACTGTTTATGTATATCATATACTCCGTTGAAGTCTAAAATTGTGTAAGTTGTCTTAAATTATTGCAGATGCAAAAGTACGCACAGGATTCAGATGTAAAAAATGTACAGAAGATGTAAAGCCTGGTCTCCTGTTATTTTTTTTTCAAGAACACATTGTTTTCATGCATGTGAAACTTTACTTGTTTTTATTTGTTGTTGTTTAGTTCATGAATGTTTTAAATGTCATGATAATTCTGTTTATAATTTAACTTTTTTTGTTTGGTTTCAATTTCTGTTGACCTATTGGTGTTGCACTTGTACAGAGGGCATGAATGAAGATGGTTCATTTATTGGTCAGTATGGCCGCCAACAGAAGAAGCAAGGAGAAACAGGCTCAGGGGGCTTTGCCACTCTTGTGTAGTGGACGATGCAGTGGTCAGTGACATATTATGTAGGTATGTTGTTAATCAGTAGTCTTGTACCATCTACAGAAAAACTAAGTAAAAAATATCCTGTTTAAATGTATGAAAGTGTTCACACATGGCATCAGTAATGTATTACAAGTTCAATTTAATGAAGAGTTCAAGTCATGAAGGTACTGCTCCAAGTAAGTCTGCCATGATATAGAACATGAAAAATGAACCTACAGTAGTCTGCCTGTCTCATTCTTCCAGGAACGTAGTTTCTGCATTATCACTATGCTCTTATCATTGCCTAGTAGTTTAGATGCCTTAAAATCCCCCCTCCTCTGATGTCAGTGGGGCATTGCTTCTCTCAAGAAGTCACTGTGCCATTAGCTCTCTGATGCGCCATTGCTGCCAACTCCAGAAGAACCTACAAGAAGTTTGGTTTTGTATATAATACATTTTAATTATGTTCGCAGTTCAGGAATTAGAGACAGGCTGTGGCAAATGTAGTGGTTATGCCTCTCCCTGTATGTTGTTTTCCCTTCCTTCTGCATTGCTGTCCTCAGAGTCCTTCTTTCTCTCCCACAGATTAATCTGGCTCAAATTGTTTTACTCTTGGGTAACATTGAAACTAGGTGAATGCTAAACTATGCCATCCAGAATTGCTATAGTTTTCATTGTTTAATTGATGCATTCTATTCTCAGGTCGTTTTACGGAGGATGGCTCATTCATCGGACAGTATGGTCCTGGGAATAAACGCAGACCTGAAGAACAGCAGTCACCATCAGCTATTGCCACCTATGTGTAGCGGAACTCATTATTGACTGACCGAACGAACAATGGACTGACTGCAGAGTCAATGCAGGGAAGTTGAACAGAAACACTTTCCCACAAGATGCCGCCACTGAAAGGGTGCCATGCAACAGGGCACAAATGAATCGATGATGTATACATTAGTATTTATTATTAGAGAAACAAAACTTTGCATTGCCAAGAAATGGGTACTGCCAGGACTTATATAGATAATGGTAGACACCAATTAATAAGGGAAAAGATGGAGACCGGAACAACATCAGGGATCTTTGAGGGCATAAACCATAGAGAGAGACGAGTGTTTTGTTCAGTTACTGGATTTCATGGAGGGAGTATTTAGCTTTCTCCAGGAATAAAATGTGATGTGAATAGCGTGTTATACACCTCCCTGTCTTGTCTCTGTCCTCTTTGTGTTGTTACACTAGGTTTCCATCTCGGCTCCTGTTTTTGATATATCATTCTTGTAGTTGGCTTCTTTTCCTTTTGTACTTGATAGATAGGCATTTTCTTCGATATGGCAGTATTGCAACGAGTGCCAAATACTTCTCAGTTAAGTACTGACCGTAGATGAAATGTTTCCTTCAATCATTCTCGTTCATCCGTTTCACTACTTGGCTTCATCAAATGACATGTAAGTATAGGAATTGCAGCTGTCTAAAGCCATTTCCTCTCCCCTTTCAACTTTGATAATGAAAGCGTTATCAAATTATGACTTCTTAAGAAATGGGTATTCCAAATTGTAACAGGACCTCTTTGGAAAATTTGTTGGGCCTCCGTGTACCTTTGACTGTAATTTATAGGTAAAAGCATCTTACAGGTGACCATCTTATCTTACCTGTTGTATCAAACATGGTAATATTCTTGCTTTGTTGTCAGTAATATAATTTTTCTTTACGCTTAACATTTCCACATTTATGTAATCTCAACATCTGTTTCTCAAGTACAGATTCCCACATGAAATATGTAAGACACATGATCAAATTACTCCTTCTCAGCACTGCAGGAAGATTTTATTTTCATGTAGTGTGTTTTGTGATATATATATCAATACATGGTGCATGTTCTGTGTGACCTTTATGAGTCACAGAAGCCCATTTTGTCTTTTGAGGTTGTAATTTTTATTTCCCTCCAGTCTTGGACAGTACTGCATCCTTTCTGTAAAATAATGCAGTTGGCTTGCATTATTTAAGTACATTCTGCATATCATCTTGATCCATTGTGTGGCTTATATTTCAGTGTGCACTGAAAGAATGTAAGACAACAATCATAGTACAGAAGCCCTACTTGCTCAGAGTCTTTCATTTGTTTCAGGCGTTTTCCCAAGTCGTGCGCGCAATTTGTGTCAGTGTGATGACAAATGGAGGTACCAGGTGTTCATTTAGTCTTGTGCCGTGTTTTGTAAGTTTGCTGTTCAGGAACTGTAATTACTTGTGTCATAACTTTTTCGGTATAAAATGTATGTATGCCTTTTTTTTAGAATGGTGTATAAATTTGTTTGTGTCTATAAAAGTTTTGTGGTCCTAACAGAAATGTGAAGTGCCCAAAAAATTTTAGTTGGTGTTCACTCTGTTTAGGTAGTAAACTGACTGCTTCTGCAATACAGTGCTTATGACAGTCTGCAATGCTAATACTTAGCTGTAGTATCCACTTAAAGGTTTTTGTAAACAACAAATTTTCAGTTTTGATGTGTTGTGTGTAACACTGCTTGTTGCTTGGCATCCAGTATCATTAGATTTATTATTATTATTATTGAAACATACAGAAGAATTGTTGACCTGTATAAAATGGAATTGATGATAGGAAAAAAGATACTGAAGAAATAAGGATTGGCATTTGGTATTTTGTTGAAAATTGTTTCTGCAACCAACTTTATTGGTCAGTAATTGGCCATATAAATACCCTATAGCACATGTTAAGATATGGTCATTGTTTTTCATTTTGTCCTGTTGGCTGTATCGGATAAATGTTACAGGACCCTTTACATACCTGTGATGGTGTATTAAACAACATTTATTTACCTTTGACTGTGCAACATTTTTACACTAGGCTGGGTACCAATCAAAACATTAATAGTTCTTTTAATGTAGTAGCATTTATTGTGGTGGCTTAGATGAAGTGGCTGTACTTTTTATCTTGTCTGACATTGTTAGCAGTTGTCATGCTTTTTTAATTAATTGCTTCTTTTTTTTACATTTCCCTTGGATTGCACAGTAACAAGAATTTTGTTAGCTGGAGAGGTACGAGCACATAACATGATCATGCAGGACCAATATTGTAGAGTTAGTATTGGAAGTGGAAAACACAGTTGTGTATTTCTCAGTGGCTGGAAATGTATACATAAGCGTTGGTGTGACTTTTCTTGGTGCGTGATAAGCGCATACAGGAAAGACTGGTGGTGCTTAATATTAAAGTGAAAACATGGTATATGGTTAATGGCTTTTGTGATGCGTACGTTACAAACTTTTTTGTGGGGGCATGAACATTTTCAACTATCGAGAATTTTGGGTGATGTTTAAAAATGCTTCTAACTAAAGTATTCCATTGTCACACTCTTCACATATTAAAAGCACAGTAGGAATTAGTCATTAGAATGTAGGATATTGTAGTTGATGCGTTAGACAAAATATATATACGATGACGTTTTTTGTAAGCCTCACACATCCTGCACAGTCCCCCCCCCTGCTCTATTATATTATAAAAATATAATTTTTTCTTGTTATTGTACAGTAAAATATAATAATCTGTATATGAGAAAAAAAAGCAAGTTGTGTGAGTGGGCAGGGAGGAAGGATAGGAATGCTATATATCATGCTAATGTTTAATATTTTTTCAAAGAAATGTGGCCAATAGTTTTTTAATGTGCATTTCTTTGATGTTGGCTGCTTTAGATCTTTTTATGCCTTACTTGTATCGCTTGTTAACGTTTTAGGATCGAAAGGACTGCGGACTCCCTTGATAGTGTCAAGTTGAGAGAAAAGATATTTTTATGTAACGATTTTACAGACCTTGCATAATTCAGAAACCTTGCAAGATTGTGCTGTACGAAAAAGTCGTAAAACTCATTGTACATAAGAAATTTGAAATGTGTAGATAAATGGCAAAAGTAAATTTGTGTTTGGTGGCTAGCACGATTGTCTGTCAAGCCATTAAGTACAGTAACGATTCACAGTCATGATTTCAACTCGTATGATAAATTCGGATATATGTAGAATACACCTCTTGCCTTGTTACAGGTTGTTCATGATCAGTTAAATGAGGACGCAAGTGTGTGGAACAGAAGTGTAAGAAAAATAAAAAAAACTTTGTGATTAGTACATTTGTAGTTATTATGAATGTGTAGGCAGGTTCTTCTGTGCCGAGTCTGTTCCTAAATCCTCTGTTTGTTGCTGATGTACTCCACTGAGGGGTGTTTGTAGTCCCTGCTTGCTGCTGCGTATTTATGTAATCAGTTGTTTTAAGCTCGGAGCATGCTGTTACATTGGTTTTCAGTGTGTTGTATGATATAACAGGCAGTTGGCAAACCATCTCGTGCTTGAATCTCATTCAAAATATTTTTGGCTGTTGATCAGGAATCGTTAATTGTTGAGTAATGGTACCATTAAGGAAACATGACATGTAGCATTTTAGGGTAATATTTATAATTATTTTCAATTTCTACTTATTTTATTTTATCCAGTGCATTAGATTTAAAACAAAGCATTGTTTAAAACATTTCCATGATCTATAGCATTGGTAATTTAACACTAGATGTTAATTAAATACAGGTCTACAATTTTAATTGGTTACAAATTTACATTTTATGATGGATCACTAAGTATATTATGTAATCTTATGCACTCCCCAATCTTTCTTAAGCAATTTTGGTAAAGGTAAACCATGTAATGGTAAAATGCTTTTTTATGTTTTGTGTTATTTAATTACACATTTCTATTATAATTTTCTTAGCACAAGTGCCTTAGATAAGGCATTGTTGTACTACATGGGTAAGGCATAATTGTACGTTGTGCACCAGTTTATTATTGTATCTGTAAAAGCAGTCTTTCTAAAAAGTGCACAGTAATGTCTCGAATTATATTGTCTTACTTCATGTGGTATTGAGTATAAGATTGGTTTAGAAGTACAAAGGTCTGTGAAAGATGCCTGTATTTTTTTTATTGTCTTGTATTTTTGTATGCTTGCAGCTAATTTTGAGATTGCAGTGTTATTTTTTTAAAAATGGTGTAATAGCTGAAAAATTTTTCTTATTAACTGCACATAAAATAGAGTTTGTTTGTGTAATTTAAATTTGGAACATATAAAAAAAAACTTGCACAGCTAAGATTTTGTGGAACAAAATGTATATTGTGCATTTCTTATGCATTTTCATGTATCACATTTTGCATTTCTCAGGAATATTATTTAATTCTCCATACCAGACTCTTATGAAATCATTGTATATCCATGTGGCCCATTGAATTGGTAGCAAGGCATACTTTCTGCACATTACATACAGTTTTGACTTTGTGTTTTGGGCTGTAAATATATAACTTCTTTTTCAGGTAATACTTTGTTCTTTTGGTATTCAGCTGTGTATGAATATGCTTAAATGACGTTAGAGCCAGTGCCCTCTTTCCGCTGCAGAACCTCACTGTTATCATCACATTTCTCAAAACATACACATATTTTGAGGAAAGGTATAAAGTCTTAGGTACTTTATTCCTTATTTATCAGTAGTAATTCCTTTTGATGTTGTGAAACTTCTTGCACGGACATAATAAAAGTTCATTCTCAAAATTGTTTAATAGACAGTATATAATTTACATGTTTGTTTTTCAAATTACATTAACTTTCAAGGTGTAAAACAGTGGTCTTAAAAGTATTTTTAGTAGGACAATTTAAATGTGAGTTGGACAAGTCCAGTGTTCTTAAAATTTGTTCAGTTTGCTAATATATAGGCCAGTCATTCTTCGTCATTTCTTGACAATATGTCATGACATAAAAAGACAGTACATGTGATCCAGCTGGCCTTATGTCACTAACATACCACTAAATCCTTAATTTAAGAGTTGAAGTCCTGCTGGCAGCCCAAATGTGAGGATGTTTGAATCTCATGTCTGTACAATATAGGTTAATGGTTAATGGCATGAAAACATTTGGAAATGCATTTAAACAAAAGTTCAGTGAGGTAATTTGTAAACAGCTTATTGGAGTGTTGCTTATATAATAGCTATGTGTTTCAGTAAGTGGAGTACATAGGTAGAGTTATAAACTTTGACTTTACAACCCCTTAGAATTAGTTCACATCCTTGACTTGAAAATCAAATGAATTTATTTACCCAAGTTACTGATACATTATATTTTATTGATTGTTAATCTTACACATCACATCACCCCACAAACTTGCTATCCTTATTTGCACTGGACCTGATTGTTAATTTTGTTCACTGCTTGGTATCCAGAAGAATATAGAAGATTAGGCTCATGGGTATCTTTGAAATATTTTGGAGAGGTTTCGGCAGAAGATGTACACATGTTTTGATAAATTCCTTGATACTTTGCAAACAATGCTGGAATAGAATCAAAACTTGGTACTTTCTGAGAAAGCACCATAGATGTCATTAGTCAGTGCTTAATGGAAAAAATCATTCTATTTTTTACATTGATTATAATTTAAGTTTTATTATAATTAGTGAATTTTGAGTGTATCTGTGATGCAGGTTTGGCATCTACTTTTTCTTTCTGTTGCTAGGCAACATGGAGAATAATAATGCATTCCTTTATCTGCGGCACTGCTCCAGCAAGTAACTCTGTTGCTAACTTGTTTAGTGCGATATTAATGTTCAATCTCTTATGTAGTAGCTTTTACAGAGTACCAACTTGACTTAAGGATCCCATCCCTTGTATTAGAAATGAATCATTTTTGTATCTATATATTTTTTATGTTTACAGCCTAAGAAAAAAGAATAAATGATCACAGTATTGTCAGATCTGGAGTTTACACCTTGAATTATCCATTAAATCATAATTCCCATAAACACAGATTCACATAGTGCTTTTCTTTTTTATTCTGTGTTATAGTACAAAAGCTGTAGTATTAAAAAGTTATTCAATGCATTAAAGACTTCATTGAATTTAGTTCCTGTGAAAGATATAGATCATACAAGACTAGGGTAAATGTTTGCCATCATATTCAGATATGCTCAAGATAGCATTTCTGCTCTCGTATAAAGTGCTCATAAAAATTAAAACAACTGAATTTGTAACATAATTTTCCAGTGTAGCTTCCATCAACATTGCTGTATCCATCTGTAAGTTCTTTAATGCTTATGGACCATACTTTTCCCTGTCATCCTTCTTTATTCATGATTTTCCTAAGACATTACAAAAAGTTGAATACCTATTAAAGATCTGTCACACTTTAAAATTCTGAATGCACTTTGTGCAGATCATAAACCGTACACATTTTCATAAAATTGTTACCCAAGCATTATAATTTTTTTAAAGGAACTCCCATGTTACTGGGAATCCTTAATGTGACTGATAAAAGTGAAGTGAGATGTGTACACATACTCACTTTTATCCTGAAGATGGAGTTTCTCTTCAAAATGATTTATGGTAAGTCTTTGTGGTTAGTGGTTTCAGTGGGAGGAGAAATTTTGAATGGTGAAGAGTAGTTAACCTTTTTACCGACTGGGCTACTGATAACCCACATAAATCGTCGTTGTGTTTACTTCTGAACCTAATATATATGACGCTGCGTTGTTCAGTAGCATTAGCTGCTGTGTATAGCATAGTCATCTGTGGGAATGTTCGGTGGTTGCCCATGGCAACCTTAGAGACCACAATATGACTAGTACGACATTAAAGATTTTTATTTTTGTGACGTTTGTTTAAAATTTAAAAATAAGTTTGTGGCACTGATATGACTGTGTTGCAAACAAGTGCCATTACCAAGTTTCACGAGTAAAATCGTTTAAGGTAATGCAGTAAGTAATAACCACAGATGAACTAACAGGGCATTTTCTCCCTTATACAGGTTTTAACAATATTTGGTCTATGACTCGAGGTCATTACATTCCAATTACCTATGCGGAATTTAATTTGACTTCAAGGAGGTGCATTAACATTGAGAAGTTTTTCTTTGTGCTTCATTACTGACAGTATATTGTGCATTGCAGTTACAATTTAACTTTCATTAAGTGAATAAATTAAATGAGAAAGAAACCATTAGGGTGCAAAATTCAGTGATATACCTTCTTCGGCATCCACTATTGCCGTGGTATCAGATTTAAAACTTCTGCATAGGTGGAGGAAAATCATGGCGAGTATGCGCACAAAGTAGCATTTTAGCGCTTAGTTTGTTTTGTTTCAGAATGTTTATGGTTTACATACCTAGACGGATCGATATGCAGAAAGTAATACTGTTGATGCTAGTAACAGTTTTTGTAAGAAGTGCTCCAAAAAATGGAGATATGTACTTGTGGATTGACGAACAACAAGTGAAAATGTTCAGTGGTGAGTAGACTTCCATGTTATTCCTGAAACAACCAATCGTATTAATATTCAGATCACGTAAACCAATAACAGCGGATGAATTAACAACCACAATATGGCGCAATGTACGAACTATTGTTATTCTCAGTGTAAGTTGTTACAAGTGGTATCCCTTTTCAGGCATCTCCATGGAAATTCAAGCCATTGTGGATGGACATGTTTTACCATACATATTAGATCCTAACTTTGAAAAATATCTTCCAATCATTCCTTCAGAGGTAAGTAATTTACAATTCAGTTCTACACAGTAGAAAAATATTGAAGTATTCCATATTTGCCTACAAAGGTGACAAGTCACATGATTTCTAACTGATTACATAGGCATTTTCCTGGACTGCCTTAAAATATCAGTAGTAATACTGCTGTACAAGAAACGTGGCAAAACTAGTATGACAAATTACATACCAATTTTACTGTTAACTACTTTTTCTAAAGTACTTAAGAAGATTATGTACAATAGATTAAGTCATATGCATACTAACAACATTTTGGTCCCAGAAGAATTTGACTTCAGGAAGATGCAGAATTCAACCTAACAGACAATGTGCTACAATCTGTTAACCAAAAAACGCATGTTGGAGGAATTTTCTGTGATTTAACAAAAGGTTTTGATAGGTAAATCATGAAATTTTGTTGGATAAATTACATAAAGAAAATTGTTAGATTAATGGCTGGTGTCAAACTTAAAACTTCATGTAGTAGTCTATTTAAGAGATTAGAGATCTTAGCTCTTCCTTGTGAATACATATTCTCATTAATGAACTTTATTGTAAATAACCAAGAACTTTTTCAAACTAATTCTGCTGTACACACTGTCAACACAAGGAATAAAAATCAGCCTCATAGACCAGTTGCCAACCTCTCGTTCTTTCAGAAGAGTGCATATTATGCAGGGATCAAAATTTTCAACAGTCTACCATCAAATCTCACAAGTCTTGTGAATAAAAAGGAGCAATTTAATATAGCATTAAAAAGATACTTAATTACACACTCCTTTTACTATGTTGATGAAAATCTATTGTATACAAATAAGTGATAATTTATCTTATGTATGTAATGGGTAGATTTATTTATAACTTATCATTTATTTAGGTGAACCCTTTGTTTGTATTATGTGAAATTAATATAATATTATGAATTGTACTTTATAATATGTATTGTATTATTATTATGACTTTTTCCACATCCTATTTTCATCTGACTATCTTATGGATCCATGGAATGTAATAAAGATGTATGTATGATGTGACATCCTTCCATCCTACTTCCAGTCTGGGTTAATTTGTACACAATTGCTGTTTAGGATTGCTAAATGAAAACTTTGTAAATTTTTAAGAAAGGTAGGTCTTAAGAAAGAGATACCGACTTCAATTAAAATGTTCTGGTAAAATAATTATTTCATAATTAATAATCTACTTCTTCCTGAGATTTATGTTTCTTTTAGCACTTTGTGACATGAAGTTTATATGCTTATGAATGTATGATTCACATCTGTTTTAGGTGGGCTGTGTCAACTTTACATGGAAGTCAGGAGTTAAAAAGTACACCTATCATTTTGATAAGCTTCAGTCTTTTGATGAAGCAATTTTGGAGCCACCTGTAATTTCTATCAAGACCAGAGGTCGTGTGCCACGCAAACCTAAAGGTGCTTCATCTGTACTTCTCTAATGTGTGATTAATTTTTATAGCAGATATTAATTTTAATACATTTGACAACAGTGACTGAAACCAACATATTTGCGACTCATGCAGTGTGGGATTCAGATGTCAAGGATTTATGGTCTGACAAAAAATAATGTCAGGATATTTCTGTTGACAGCAATTTTAGTAGGGTTTTATTATTGTCAGTTTTTTTAAATATGCAGAATGGTACTGACACGGTTGTGTGTATTGGCCTCGTGGAGATGAAGTAACAGGAGGTTGGAGAAAATTGCATGACAAGGAACCCCATAATTTGTACTCTTTAGCTAATATTATTAGGATGATCAAATCAAGGAGGATTTGATGGGTGTGATGCATATTTTAAGGGGAGGAAATGAGAAATACATTCAACATTTTTGTTGGAAAGCCTAAATGGAAAAGACCACTCAAAAGACCTAGGTGTAGATAGGAGGTTAATATTATCTTAGGATGTTAGGGAAATAGGTTTGGAGGGTATGGGTTGGATTGATCTGGCTCAGGATAGGGACCAGTAGTGGGCTGTTGTGAACACAATATTAAACCTTGGGGTTCCGTAAAAGGGAATTTCTTGATCAGCTTCTCAAGAAGGGCTCTGCTCCATGGAGGTAGTTAGTTAGATGTATTGTCTTCTGTTTATGTGCAGTGTTTAGCGTGTTCCTCCCGTGCTCTGGGAACAACTCTGGCATTGCTGCATTTGGCATTGGACTTCTTATTGAAAGCAAGAAAGGAAAGCCATTACCAGGCACACCATTAAGACTACGACTGAGGAAGGAATGTGCACAGAGGGGTGAGAGGATGATATGTCATATGTAACATCTTTTTTAAATATGGATATGCAAAAACAAACATTCATGTTCTCCATATCGTGATTTTTTAAATTTAATTAGAAGTATCTTTCTTTTCAAGTGTTAATTTTTCTCTCTTTTGGTATTTAAATTGATCACAACATGTGTTGTTTGGTTCTTAGATCCATATATACTCACAATTTGTTTGGTTCTTAGATCCATATATACTTACGACTGAAAGGTAAAAGTTTACCTTTCTTTGCTTCTGCGTGCAAAAGGTTCAAAATGTAGCATTAGCAATTTGTCTTGGCTATTTTTCTTTTTTATTCTATGATTAACTACTTAAGAAATATAAAAGAATGCAGAAGGAAAATTAATTTGAAATTAATTTTGAAAATTAAACATATGGAGTAACATACACGTGATTAGAAATATTCACCAATAGTTGAAATGACTTCATTACAAAAGAAAAAAAAACTGAATCAGTACAGATTTAGTAACCATTGTTCATTTTCAGAAAGTATATTGTGTGTACTCTTTCAAAGGCCCAGATCCAGAGTGTGATAAGAAATGTGCCAATGGCGGCTGGTGTAACTATGAGAAGATCTGCCAGTGTCCTGAGGGCTACATGGGACAGTACTGCAAGACTGCTTTGTGTTATCCACAGTGCATGAATGGGGGCAGCTGTACTGCTCCTGGGGTGTGCAGTTGCGTGATCGGCTTTCAAGGAAGGCACTGTGAGGGAGGTAAACGACGGTGGAAAACTGCTGCTTTTAGATTAAGAATGCATATAAGTGTAACTCAGTCAGCATAGTGTCTCACTATGGACTGGGTATTCAGGGTTTGATCCCTGACAGGGGCAAGGGATTTTTCTTTGGGCCTCTGCATTCTGACTGGCTCTGGGGTCTACCAAGCCCATCCAGTGGGTACTGAGGTTCTTCTCTCATGGACAAAGCAGCCACAGCATGAAGCTAACCACTCACTCCATCCAGTAAAAATCTTAAGAATGTTTGGAGCCATACATCCACTTCCCATATGCTGTCATGGAGTGATGCATAAGCACCAGGGTCAACTTTATCACATCTTTACAAATGACAAGTTACGGTGATATGATTTGCAAAAGAGACACTTATATTATAACATGTTAAGTTTAACATTCAGTAACAGTGCTGTTTTGACCATAAACTATAAGAATTCTACACGTTTGGAAGATCGTTGCTTTAAGAATTATTTGTTCATACAACTTTTGATATAGCAATGGCTGCTTTACAGCCAAGTTTTATGCCTTCAGTGAAAATTTTGTAAAAAGGCGTTTGTTCTGCACCGTGTCCGAGTCCCGCGTCATGATGTTCTTGCTCGTCGTCACGGAACTTCTGGATGACTTGCAGCAGCTCCTTATTAGCCTCTTGGTCAGACATTAAAGTTCGAATCTGGTCATTATAGTGATCTACGATGACCGATTCTACTGCCACAGTACAAGCCATGGCAGCCTTTGGGCCAAGTAGGGCAGATCCTGCAAGGATTGAAACACCAGCTCAGGAAAGATGAAGTACAGTAAAAGTAATCTAATGAATCTAATTTTAATACTCTCGCTGCCAAGTCTGTTTTGCTACAATTACAGGTTGTCTAAGAACTACAAGTAGAGTTCATAAACATTACAAAAGAGATTTCTGAGAAAAGTGAATTGAGAATAAAGTAGTTTGATCACTGTGTTATCTCTGAAAATAAGTTGGTGGTGCAGTAATTATCTGGACTTTTATTCAGAAGGTCTCTGATTGGAATCTCAGGTTCCTGGCTGTGGTTTGACATGGTTTGTAACTGAATCATAATTTTTTTTATTTAAGTAATTTAAGTTACTGTTTTGAGCCGCTAAATATATGTCATTATAAAGATTTTATTGTAATTATAATTATAGGATTTACCATGTATCCTGTTTTGGGACACAGAAGTTTGGAAGTCCTAATATTTCCCTAGCACTGACAGACTGAGATTTCACATTCTGATGGCAGTGAGGTTCTCAATAACGGTCTTCTGGGTTGTTATGTCATGTGGTCATGTAGGTGGTAACCGTATATTGTAACATCTAAGAAGATCATGATCCAGAAGACTGATAATTTGCTCACCCATGTTCGTTTCTTTATGGATATTCACTAGCAAGAATATTTTATTTTATTTTATTTGGTGGAAGTGATGGCTTAGTTAACAGACCTGCACCAAGGACAAAGCCAGCAACGTTCCAGATTGGAACCAGGGCAGTAGGTCGGACCCGGTAGTTGTTAATCAAGTCTTCGAACTTCGCTTTGTGTTCTTTCTCCTGCTCCCACATGTGCTGGATGAGGGGACCCACACTCGTTCGACCTGCAAGTAGCATTCACAAGATCCACTGAGGGTGGAGCCATCCTTGGCTGTACTGTATTTATGACTTAAGGCTATATTCTGTGTGATGGCGGTTTTTGCTGAAGACATGAACTAAATTAATTATCAGATCTGATTTGCTGAAATTATGTCTCGCATTCAGACATCATTCCTTCTGCTTTGCCTTTCTGATTTTTTAGGAAACTGGCATTTATTGAGCCCATATAGAACTAACCAACAGATATCATGCAATGAAAAGAACTAGACTGATTTCCTAAATTGTTAATTAAATTTTGTTTATTTATTTAATAAAAACTTAACGTTTTGAACCATGTCAGAGTGCGCACACACAAAATAATCAGAACCACATACCGAGCACAGCCATTTGTCCAGCATAGATACGGTCAGCTCCTAGTTCTCCAGCGTGGTTTACCCTGATCATGCTTTCTATTTCTCGTGAACTCCTACTGACATACCTCACTCCACTAGGCACTACAGGTGCTTTAATGAGCATTGCTCGATGCATTGCCTGCTAACAAGAACAAGAACACTGAAACAAAATCAAATTTAAACTAAAAATAAGACTTACACCATAGTCAGTAACCAATCAGAATTGCAAGGAAGCTAATAAAGACCTCAACAGTTTCTTCCACATTATACTGCAAGCAGAGTAGCTATACTTTGAGAAAAATGAAGACAGTTGAATTTAAAAAGAAAATAATATTTGTTTTCAGGAATATGTGCTGAAAAATGTCTGAATGGAGGTAAATGCATACAAAAGGACACCTGTGAATGCTCAAAGGGCTATTATGGACTACGCTGTGAATTCTGTAAGTGTTTTTATGTGTAATGATCATGTCCATCCATCTCACATGACTCAATAACTGCTGCAGTTGAAACATCATTCAGTAATCTAACAGTTGATATATACTTGTTCCTGGGTTTATTAAAACAATGACATACTTCAGTCAGGATAGTCAGTATTGAGGTCAAGATTCAAAATGGGACTTACTGAATATGAAGCACGAGTTTTAATTACTCAACTGTGATATTTGGTGAACATTCATCAGCGTGAATATTGTAATAACAATAATGATGATAATTCCATGAAAATTAACCTTATTATCTGCATCATCATTAATCTGTCTACAGATATCATACCTACAGACAGACAGAACGCTTGTTAATGGTAGACCACTGATTCACAGGCTGGTTTTATGTGTTTACTCAGGTAAGTGGGCCCTCTTGGGGTCAAAAATATTAGCAGACTCTTTGTTTATATTACAGCCAAGTGTATAATTCCATGTCTGAATGGTGGACGCTGCCGTGGAGTAAATAAGTGTCGTTGTCCAAATGGCTTTAAGGGAGATCACTGTGAGATCGGACGACGTGTACCTGCAAGGAGTCTGTGCACAAAACCCTGCCGACATGGAACATGCAGGCCTGACAACACATGTCTCTGTGATCCAGGATGGTATGGGAAGTTATGCCATCAAAGTAAGTGACTAGAAACAAGCTGTCAAAGGTGAAACTATCTCTCAGACTAACCTAACCTACAAGCTGTATTTGTAACCTTGGCATGGGACAGTGGTGAGTTATCACAGGAATATGAGTACCCTGTACTGGCACAAACCTAACCTACAAGCTCACTAACTACATGGAACTGAATCATTGTTGACAACTCGATAGTCCCTCAGGTAATCAAAAAATTCCCTGTCTTGTATTTAATTCAAGGGTTTGTTACCATGTTGATAAAAGCTCATCAATTTGAAGGCCCTCAGTAACTTTTCATAGTATGCTGGTTATTTACAGTGAGTCGTTATCTGCTTATTCAATTTATTCACAACATTGTGAGGTAATTTTCTCAGGTTTATACTTCTTGACACATGAAATCATTTTGTTTTGATCATCATGCACCAGAAGTCCCTCAGAATGAGGATTTAAAAATGCCTCCAAAATTTCAGTAAAAATGTGTGCTTCATCATGGCGTCATGACCCAAATAATTAATTGTTGCAGCATACTTCTTTGAAGGCTTGAACATTTTGTGCCATGAAGCAAGATTAATTTGGGGAGGAGGCATAACAGAGTGTGCCTCTTAGGTGACTCCACTCAGAATTTATCTTGTTACTGAACAGGTTCATACCTAAATCAAAGACATGAGGACATGGCCCATAATTTGTAGGAAGTAGACATAGACATATATTGTCTTTATTTAGAGCCATTTGTAATTTACTGTCATGTTTTCATGTAGCTTTACTTTTGTAAAATATAAGAATGGTTGATTTATTGTAATTTATTTGTTTTCAGAAGTCCCACAAATTCGCAATAGAAGCAGAGTTCGACGTTAACATGGTCATATTCTGAAGTTAACATCCATGAAGTAGTACAATGTGCATTATGTGCAGAATTGATGAAGGTCTATAGTCACACTTCATTGTGCATTTAAAAGGAAAATCCATCTAATCCTAGTACTTCCATTTGAGAAAGATGCACTTCAAACTATTTACTTAACAGGAGAATACAGGTACCTGACATTTTACCAGTGTACCAATGCATGTGTGTGACAGATCCAATGAAATAGGTTGTCCAAACAGGAAAGTTCACACAGTGTGTTCGATTCAGTCTGTTTTATGTTGGCATCACTGATCAAATATAAACAATTCCTTGACAAAATGTAAATGAAAAAATGCCATTTCTTTACAACTCAGAATGACAGAATTTTGACAATATTAATCTTATTTCACATCATAATGAAAATGCATGTGAATTATCATAGTGAAATAGGCATTTCTCACAAAGCTGTTGTCAATTTCTTTCATGATTATTTTCAGTAAAATAGACACCGTAATTTTTTTTTTTATCATTGTGCTACTAAATTCAGTTAAACTGATGCCTAACTGAATATAAAGGACCATATTAAAACGAGTTTACTTGTTTTAAATGTTGTGCCTTACCACAAAGGAAGACAGTGGATACATGGATGCTTTTTATAGTATAAGTGAATACATAGTGCCACTAACCTCTAAAATAACAGCCAGTCACTTACACTGGGATTAGAACTATAGGTTGAAGTGATTTGTGTATCAATAAATGCAACCTTGTCATGCTGGGGGCCACATTCCTTTCTTATCAACTTGTGGACCCCCAGGTTATAAACAAGGACAATTTATTAATATTTCATTACAACTTCTAAAAAAATTTACCAATTTATAATCACAAATATGTTAACATTTTAATGCACTTTTTGACAAATTTGTTCATTAAACTTTGTAGTAACTAAAAATTAAATATTTGAGTTAGGCAATAATAATTTTTTCATCATACAGAATGATACAGTAGTACATAAGTATACACAGGCTGCAGGTTTAGAATTCATGCTCTAGACGATCAGTGCATTATATTATGTCATGGCCACTAGATTTGTTACCATATCAGTACTAGTCTGGTTGATCAGTGCTTATACTGTGCACTTATGACTTTGATTGTAAAAATTAGGAGCCGGCTCTCTAATGGATCCTCAAATTCTAGATGAATATCTGTTGAAGTTATTTCCTTTCCATATCATTCTCCTTCCCCTATCACGTACCAGAATCATTAAACAATTGCCAATAATTTTTTTATATCAGTGTAATAACCAAAAGTAAAGTCCTTATCACAATCTATCTTTGAGTTTCTAATATTACAGACAGGAGGGGATGTATTTTTACATCGAATGCTATTCAATACATTTACTGAAAATCAGGGAATAATATAACAACAGGGACATATTTATAATTGTGATATGTGACATTTTCATGAAATCAACATATTATTGTTATTTATGACCAAGTTTTACCATATGTCAGACATATATTTTGTACAGTTTAATAGTACCATTGTGTTAGTATTCAAGGCTTCATAATTATAATTATGTATCTCAAATTATAAAATGCAAAGTTTTCTGTTAGATGGTATTTTAGACTCTCCAAATTTAAGCACTTACGAAGACCAATTTGTCTCTTTATAAAATAATTCTAATGCTATGTCAAGGAATGAATCATGGGTCTTGTAGGATCATGGTGCCAGTAATCTAGATTCCTGAGGTTTTAAGTGAAATTTCCATCCAGCACACACGTGTGAGTGATGACCACATGTTTATGTGTGATGATATTTTTATTGCATTTTTTCATCACCATTCCATCTTTATTAAGTTGACCATATATGTATATCATAGTATACAATGACATGAAAACATATAGGGGTGTGGAGGTAAAGGTACACATCCTTAATCTTGGGGTAAGTATTTGTATTCATCCCCAGTACCCATAGAAACTTTTTTTTTATATTGTTCATATGTTTGAAATTGTTCACATCTGTCACAAAATGAGCAAGTTGGAATGATCATTCTGTGATGTGTTGAAGGGTGAATACATCCATCAGGATCTTTAATAAATTTAATAAACTTGGTAATTCCACATAAAACACTTTCAAACACAGGGATGAAATAAGCAGGGATGCCCATTGGTAATATGTAGTATTATGTGCTGCCTTAAAAATCTTTTAACTAGACTTTGTACATGTTTTTGTAAAGAACTGAACAAGATCTGTTGTACACATGAGAGAAAAATTGGCAGAATGAACAGATCTGTTTTAAATTTTTTGTTGTCTTCCACAGTGTTTATTACCAAACTTGCTAATAGAAGATTCTGGTGCTAAAGAATATTGCTGGCAGATTATATTTTATAAGCTTGGTACTGGAAAAAAGAAACTAAGGTTTCACAAGAAGCCATTAAATAAATGCATGTAGCCATGTATTTTGTGGTTAAAGCACCACTCTGTATCAACAGGCAGAACAGTGTTGTGATGATACTGTTTGGTAGTCATTATTTGTTTAATGTCATTAGCTACTGCAATTAAATATACATATATGGCTTTAAGTTCATATGGATCAGTGTTTATAAAAATAATATTTTCTGAATATATCTTTGCCATTATTTCTAAGAATATTTAATTTGAAACAAATGCCGTTACCACCTACAGTATTCAAATTTTGTTGGAATCCTATTTCCTTTCTGTAGGCGGGGTTGCGGATCGGAAAAAGTACCCTATTTTGAAACTAGATGTCAGGAGTACTCATTTTCTCACCAATCACGAAGCGACATTTTTTATAGACATGAAGGAGATGAATCGATGAGTCAGTAAATGTTCACTGATGTGGTATCGAGGTAAGCATACGTATTAGCTTGTATGTGTTTTATGTTAGCTGTTATGTTGAAGAATGTGTTTTCTTACACGAATACTTCTGAAAGAGACGATATACATAGCAAATTTGCATCGTCTGCTAAAGTATCTTCCGCGCAGACTCGGGCAAAATGGCGACCGCGAATATTTTGTTGTGCATTTCCTTGGAAAGTAAGGATTCGATCGATATTCATAGATGTTCGCAGGATTTTTTAGCTAGAAGTGTTTTCCTAACCTGGTGTTGTCGTTGAACAGTTCTAAGGTGAAATAGATGTCCAGAGTGTCTGCAGTGGTCACGATTCTTGTGGAACATCAATCAGAGACATGTTTTCGTGTTGAAATGGCCCTCCCTTCACGCAGGTGCGTACGCAGCCGTAGTCTCTGAATTTTAACTGGGCCTGCTCAGTGTTGTACCGCGCTTTTCTTGCTGCCGTCGATTACTTTTAGTATTTTTCTTAAACCGCAATGTTATTTATGCGTCAGTCGACACGTACCCATCATGTAAGCCTGTGCAGTGTTAGGTCATATTTGGCATTGGCTTAAATTTGTTCATGGTATTGAGGGTGGCCATATTCCAATAGTTCTTCGGCTTAGCACCCTCTAATGTAGACCAAATCACCCCTCTCCCTAATAAAATTTACGGTGATGCTGTTTTACAGTCCACAAAATTGAAGTAATTTATGTGATTTGAATTAAGTATAATGTCTGATATTAACCTAGTACTAACAACCGCGTAAGTGCATTTATTGAGATATACAGACTGCACTGATCCCATAGTTCCTTGCTAGTGGGTGGTTTCCAAATTATTGATTTTCTGAATGACATCGTTTGAAGAGATACCAGTTAGTTGAAGTAAAACGCCTTATATCAGGTGGATGATGAAGCAATATAAAAAGCAGCTCTCTTCATTCTTAAACCAGCTGTACAACAGCTCCAATGTCTCTTCCATAGTTCAGTATTTAATTTTAATTTTTATCGAATTGGTTGGAAAGTGGTAGACCCCTTGTAAAATAATGCCATGTGCATGAAACATTTCAGTTACAGCAATACCAACACATTTTTTTAATTATTGCACATGCTGTATTTGAGTCTGTTGATTTTTGGTTGCATGAAGATAGAGAGTGAAATTTTCAAACATAAGGGAAGAACTTTACTCTCATCAGTTTCTATTTTAAAGATCCTAAGATAATATTCCACCATAAATTGTTAAGATGCCCACTTTGGCTCTGTATATGCAAAAGATCCTGAATTTATTTTTACTGATGATAATTAACTTTTTAAACTAGCTGCATTAAAATTAATAAAAAATACACTATTGAAATGATCTAGGGTTTTATTGAAGCCCTGGGACATCCATATTTGAATCATGATAATTCTTAATGTGTAAATTTAACTGTGTACTATCTTCATTTGCCTCAAAAGTATGAATTGAATTTTAACATAAATTTAATATTAATATTGCTAAAAGCACCAGTATGAAGTTAAGAATTTACTCTCACTGTTTCAGGTACACATGTCGGCTAGAGTTCTCCAGCAAGAGTTTATTATTAAAATTCATAGACCCAAGACTTAGACAGAATCACTGAAATGGATATTTAGAGTACTGAAGCCAGATTAATTCAAGGTATAAAGATTGTTTCTAGGGTTTATTATGATTAATTGATTTTGTACAGTTTTCTTATAGTCACTGCTGAAAGTATATAGAATGCTGTATACTATTGTAGTGCATGTTTGTACACATAGTGTATCTGGGTGAAATAATTTGCACATATAAGGGACTTCTGCTTTCAACTAGTTACAGCATTATCTGACAGTTTACAGTTATTTTACTTGCTAGAAACTCGTATAATATTGCATTTGCTCAATCTGTCAGTATTTATTTCATTATATTTATCACCAGTTTTGAAATAGAGCACATCATGTTTATATCGTTTCATACATCTCCCGTAGGCACTAATGGTTACCATAATGAATACGTCTAGTGGTGAAGCACTAGCAATTGCAGTTGGCACAAGTAGCACATCAATGAATCACATGGTGTCGGACGATGACGATGGGTGCCCCTCATCGCCAGGATCAGCCCAATTTGATGACGGAGGAGACCTTATGGCGGCGGCAATGGGCGATGAAGTGACTGCCCAACTCGCTGCTGCAGGTTGGCAAAAAGAACATGGTGATTTCACTTTGCTTTGTTTTTGCTTTATTTTATGGGGGTTAGTGTATTTATTTATCACTATTTTAAGGTTTTAATACTAGCCCTGTTTTACCTTTGTATAGTTTATTTCATTAAAAGTTTGAAAAGAAGTGACTCCCTGATGGAATAACAGAGTTTGAGATCTGAGAAAGAGCTAAGTTCAATGTTTGAACCTAAGATGGATGAAGATTTAGAAGAATGGGGAAGTTTGTGAGGTTACAGATTGTGCTGTTTACCTATTATTATTATGGTGATTACATGAAGACAAATGAGGTGGGCAGAATTTTTACACATTTGGTTAAAATTACAAGATGCCCACAAAATTTACTAGGGGAAACTTCAAAGGAACAAACAGCCTGGATGATGAACCATAGATAGTTTTATGTTAAAATAGAAATAAAATGTTTATTTAAATCATGCAGTTCAAACATACCCTCACAGAAGATGAAGATAATGTAATTTAAAGGAACTAAAATAATAATTGATGATTACTCTTAAATCAGAATAAACATTTTAACTATTCGGACTGCAATATAACATATGATCAAGGTGGATCGATCAAGGGATGGACAAGATTGGATAGAATTGGATATATATAGAATGTAAGAATAAGAATGTGGAGCCTGTTGGTTGGAATATTTGCAAAGAATGTATGATATGAGACTAGTGAAACAGCCATGTCTTTAATGGGATATTAGGTTCTCATGGCAATGAGTACAAAGATGGTTGTCTTTTGGGATATAGCGCCACATAGTCTGGTAGAAGTTTACCAACATTTCAGAGGTGCTTTCAGCCTCCATTGTCATAAGAGTCATGAACCATTGCCTAATGATGGAGGCTGCAAGGACCTCTGAAACATCAGTGCTCTTGTACCGGACTACACGGTACATCATCCCAGAAGACAGCCATCTTTAGCCTTTATACACCAACGAAGATTTTTTATGGCCTGAAGTGAACATGATGATATTAAAATGGATCATGGATATTTGGGGTGTTAAAAGTATACCAGGGTCTGAGGTTAAATTAGTGATGCAATGTGAAAGATTTAGTGAAGGTGAAACAGGGTTGGTATGTCCGAGAAATGTGATACGAGTTAAGCTTTGATAAACTGAACCTTGAGTGAATGAATATGTTTGATTAAAATCCATTATGGCTTTTAAGGTTAACCCTTTGATTCTTTGGCATATTTAAGACTACAGCAAGGGACCCCCACCCCCTCTTGTTCACACAGACACATTTTACTGTACAGTAACTGTAAACATAATATCAAATACAGTTAACAACTCATTATTGTTATTAATGAGAGTTGTTACCTTCATCAGAGTTGGTATGCATTTTGCCACTTTCCTAGTACTGACATTCTTATATTTCATTTTCATTACCTTCAGCTCTGAAGATGGAGACGGTATGTTTCTCTGAAATTCTGGTATCTGTGAGCGCACATGGCGCCACCACCAAAAAGAACAACAGTGACAAGCAGTTGCACGTATGACACAGCTTGAAGCAAATTCAGAGTGTGCACATATTCAGCCCACTTTCATATTTATTTATAATTTATTTAACGATGCCTTTTCAGTACCGCAGACTATACAGTGTCAAAAGAGTGTGTGATAGTGATTAATGAATTGGAAAGAATGTAGATGGAAGTGGTCATGGACTGATTTAAGGTACTTTTCTGGTATTTGCCTGGAAGGACTGAGGAAAGCCACAAGTAACTCCAGTCAGGATGATAACATTCCCCAAGCCGAGTACCACTTTCTTGTAAACAAAAATCTAAGTTCGTATTTATCAAAGGGTTAACGTGTTTGCTTTACTGAAGCTTGACCAATATTTATACATGACTCCAGAGTTTTTCCTTGGTTCCATGTTTTGCAGTTGAAGTTAATTTTGCTCTTCTCATTTCACTTAATTGCTTTGTTTCTTAAAATTTGTTTTATGTTATCATTTTTAATTGCTTTGTTGTGCAGATTTTTTTTGTTCATAATTCAATAGTTGCTAATAAAACTTTAGATGCATGTGTGCAGTTAAAAAAATCAAATTTGTACCGTATTATCATTCTGAGTTGCTGTTTTAATATCTATTGTAATAAAATGTGTTGGATTGTGATGGGTTTTTTTATAAGTCCCAACAAAAGCATATTATTAGAAGGAATTATTACATCTCAGAAGTAAAAGGGGTGAAAATATAGACCCTCAGCCTTAAGCTTTTCCAACATTACGGCTCTGCAGTGTTTTGACATGGTATCAGTTATTCTGAAATGAGAGTGATGCTAGAATTCTTAATAATATGCATCTTTTGTTGAGGTTATTTTTAATCTAAATTAGGGTCTGATGTGGCAGTCATGCTGTTATTATTTGATTTTGTGATGGTAACTGATCTCCCTTTTATGTGAAATTTGTTGTATGAGGTCAGCAATTTGTCCAAAATTTTGGCCGTCAGCAGCGTGTCCAAAATTTTGCTGTGAAATATTCTTAAGTGATATTAAGTACCGAATGGTGACACTGTAAACTTGAAGTGAAGTTTTGGCCATGATGGGGGAGCATGACTTCATAGTTTTAATTTTCTGTAGTTCTTTTGTATGGGAAAATTTGTAATAGGCAGTTCTGCCATCACTTATTTGTTTCTTTTTGATTGGGTTGGGAGACAAAAATTTACAGTATTGTAACCAGTTACTTATTCTCTTTCTGTTTACCCAATACTTTAGATGTCAGTAGTTCTGCTAGTAAAATTAATACAAATATTTTTATCCTGTTATTTGGATATATTCTTATACTGCACTTAAATTATAGTGTGTTCTGCAAACCTGAATCTGGTGACAGGTTACATAAATTCAATCCTTTGCTCCTCTTAAGGTAGTAACATTGAAAGACCCTGCCCTTGTAACATAGTAAAACTTAATAAAATCTTATGTAAGTTGAATTGTACCATTAATACTGGGCTGACGGCACCACATATTAGTGTATTACTTGAAATGGGCAACAGGTTGACTTAATTGACTGTACATTGCGTATTGTGTGAAACACATTTGGAGGAACATTCCATACCAAAAATATGCTGAAGGGGTTCAGGCACAAAATATCTGTGAACTTGAGCTCCGTCGTTGAGGGGAAGGGAAGATGGAAAGGGCAAGGGGGAGTGATCTTGCTTACCCACCCTCCCCATATATTGACTTGCTAGCCACCAACGTGTGTATTTGTATCTGTCCACTAAGTTCAGAGGCAGAGAGTGACAAGAATACGTAATATCTGTATTGTTAAGTGTTCTTTGTTTAGCTCTTGTTCTCTCTGTGGTTTGGTGTTGCACTAACAAACTTTTTGGCTTTTCTACTAATGGCATGAATTTGTGATTTACAGGGGTCAACAGATTTTAGTGCAGTTATGTCTTGTAATACTGTCTCTCATTAGTCGTCATCGTGCTTTATTAAGGATAGTCGTTGAGCCCTGGTGATCAGATGTGGAAATGGTGAAGTTTGAGGCCGATGCTTCATGATGTTCTTTGTTTTCTACAGAACTGCTTAGTGTTACTGAATTTATTGAGATTTCACTGGTCTATGCTGTATTTTCATATATAGCGCTGGGGTTGGACTGCATGGGTGTAAAGCTTAGTTTTTTTTTCTGTGGAAGGTTCTGTAAATGTTAATTTGCAAATAAATTGGTTGGTATTTCTTGTGACAAAATGTTTAATTAGACACTTTATTTACTTGTAGTCGATTTATTTTCAACTGTGAATATTTTTTTTAAATTCTTAATTGGTAGCCATAAATAAAGTGGCATATGGTTATTATGCCATTTGTCCAAAAATTGTTAGTCATATTTTTCCACTCTTTTGCAGTTAGCAACCAAGTCATTTGCAGCCTACTATTACATTACTTGATAATAATAAATCCAGGAGTATGGGCTTCAGATATGAGAAAGTTGGTTACATCAACTTCTTTCTTGTTTGCGCAGAAGGTAACACAATCAAGAGTACTTATGCCAGCATGTCATTTGTCTGTTGGCACATACTGACAGCAGTAGAACATCTGTCATTCCAGTGACATTACCTATTTTGATGTCAATGAAAGACCATGTTTTTAAAATACGAGGCGCGTCCCAAAAGTAAGTTTCCCACAGCTAGAAAACCTTATATTGCGCGAAGCGACTGTGCGTACGTGATAGAGCAATGACGTAGCATGGCGCATGCACTAACGGTACTTCCCGCGTTCTCACAGTAGCATCGTTGAAGATGGAGTTTCTTATTCCAGCTCCCGCCGACTGTGAAGTGCGGTCAGTGATAACGCTAGGCCGCACACGGCTCGACGGACAGCAAGTCTCCTGCAGGAGTTCAGCTGGGAGGTGTTTAATCATCCACCCTACAGCCCGGACCTCGCTCCCAGTGATTTCCATCTTTTCCTACACCTCAAGAAATTCCTGTCCGGTCAGCGTCAGCGTCAGCGTTTTGAGAATGACAGAGAGGCGGAGATGGCTGTCACACAGTGGTTCCAATCCCAGGCGGCAGACTTCTACGACACAGGTATTAAAAGTTGGTCCCACGGTATGACAAATGTCTCAATTCCGGTGGCGAATACGTTGAAAAATAGCTGGACACTTGCTGTATCTGTTGCAATAAATATTTCCATGAAATTGTGTTTTGTTTCGGTAAACGGCCCCAGGGAAACTTACTTTAAGGACGAGCCTCGTACTTCAGAGTTCCTGTCAGAATAATACAGGCCTACTAACCTTTCCAGTTTGAGTTTTGAGCACAACAGCATGTCCATCCACACTACTAGAGATAAGCAAGTTGTTATCAGGATGGCAGTCCATGTCAGTAATTGTACCAGTGTGAGCTTGTCCTTGAGGTACGTGGTGTAATACTGTCGCAGTCTTTGTGTCAAATATTTTAAGTGAGCCATCTGCATAACCTATCGCCATACGTTTGCCTGGAAATTAAAAAAATTTACATCTTAATTTCATTCTCTCTACTTCGTATTTCATGACGTAAATGGCAAGGTAAAAAAATTCCACCTGGGATATTATCAGAACGTTTACAGTACCTGCTGCACTTATTTCTCAAATAATTACTCAAATAATGACCATACAAAATTTCATTCAAATCCGTCCCATGGTTTTTGAATGTCTCAATTCCGGTGGCGAATATGTTGAAAAATAGCTGGACACTTGCTGTATCTGTTGCAATAAATATTTCCATGAAATTATGTTTTGTTTCTGTAAACGGCCCCAGGGAAACTTACTTTGAGGACGCACCTCGTACAATCAAATAATATATATTTGGATTACACGTACATTTGTTTCCATATTTGTTTTTTACATTTAGAATTTCTGTATACAGTATGCTATATTTTGAAATGGAAAGGAAAGCTGTGTAGGCTACACAAATAAGCTAATATGCGCATTTCACACCATTTTTCTGCACTTCTTTGTTGTCCTTTAACTGGTAAAACTTGGAACTGTGTAGTAGTGGTCTTGTCTTCTGTGATGGTTCAGTTAATTGTTGATGGGTGATGCGCTGTACGTGTAATATGAGGTGACTCTCTCCCTAGGCAGAATACTTCATTCAGTACGCGATTTCAGGTTTTCATGGCAGTGGGTTGTTGTCTTCTGTATGGGTGGCCCAAGGATGGAGGTGGTATGTTCCTCTGAAACACTGGTAACCATCTACAAGTCTACACATTGTCACTGTACAGAAGATCATGATCCATACTTTATTGAGGTCTGTTGTATTATCATGTGCTGTATGAACATTGAGCAGTCTGCAGTACATATTTTTCCTACCAGTGAAGTGTCTTACGGTTGTATTGCTATTTTACGTTGTTATATTTGTTAACAAACATAGGTCCAGTAGGTGTAGCCGCCGCAGCCGCAATTGTCTCCGCAAAAAAGAGGAAACGCCCTCACTCATTTGAGACCAACCCGTCCATTAGGAAACGTCAGCAGAATAGGTTACTTAGGAAATTAAGAGTAAGTACATTAGAATAATTACTAAGTTATTGCTGGAAGAATTGGGTTCATATTTTGTCTTTTATATATTTTTTTTGTGTGTGTTACAATAAAATATATTATACAACCATGTGATTTATATCAGCCAGACATAAAGGAATTAAGATTCTTCTGGTTTAAAATTTCAAGAAACGTGTTCAAATTGGATACACAACACACATTATTCATCACACAATTACAAGCGATAAAGATATTTCATAAGACTGTCCAGTGGTTATATTCCTGCTTTTCCTTCTTAGCATTATAGTTGCAGAAGAAATGGATGATATTTTTTTTTATTATTTAATACTTGGGAAATTCAGGGAGTGTACTGCCTTGTATTACCTGCACTGAATAACCAAATACACGTACCTTAAACCAAGTATATTTGAGTGTTTGCATATCATGGCCAAAGCAGAGTCTGAGAATGTTTGTCTTGTATCTGCATACATTATTTGGCACACTTATATTTGCATGTAAATGTACATGCTTACTCATCAAACAGTTTTTTCTGCAATGTGGTATTTTTCAAGTGTCACATTGTAGCAGAACTGACTGTATGTGTCTCACATTTCGTATTAGAATGTGTTGCATTATTACTCACTAAAGGTATGTATAATTAATTTTATAATCCAAAACCATTCTTTTATTACATTTCCTTTGTCATATGAGAGTATTCTACTCATTAGAGTATTGCCGTGCAAGTTGACAAGATTTGCTTTTGTTATTTTTAGCTAACAATTGATGAATTTGCAACTCGAGTTGGACAGCAGGCCGTAGTTGTTGTAGCAACACCAGGGAAACCACAGAACAGTTTCAAAGTTTTTGGTGCAAAACCTCTGGAAGATGTGGTAAGCTGCTTTTTCAAATACAGGCGGCTCTCATTATATGTGGGGGTTGTGTTCCCGCGAATCACTGCATATATAAAAAAGTTCATAAAATGGAAATGGAAACATGCCCATGGTTTTTCGGAGTGTTTCATCACGAGAGTCCTTAATTTGTAGTCCTTGAAAACCTTGTGGACAACACAGTGGGTCTGTGCAGCAGCTTCTGCCATATCTGCAGGTAGGGTATTGATGCTCTTCATGATATTAAAATAAAACTCTGTATGCAGAAATGTGGATGGTAAAAGTGTGTATAATGAGAGTTGCCTGTGTTATAATTGATAGTAATGTTTAAAAAATATATTGTAAATGAGATGGATATCAGAGAAATCAGAACTATGTTTTTGTTGGGAAGCCTGAAGTGAAGAGGTCAGTTTAGAGAAGTAGATCTCAGAGTGGGTTGAATGGTGTGTGTCTATGTACGGCCCATTAACAGCTGCAGTTCCGTAGAGACAGTCATCCCGTCGCTGCAGTAACAACAACAAAAACAACAATAGCAGTACCCCATCTATCAAGAGGAATTTGCCATGCATTGAAATTTACAATTTTCTGTCATATATAGATGAAAAACATCCGCTCAATGATAATGGAAGAACTGGAAAATGCATTAGCGCAGCAGGCCCCCCCACCAGTTCAAGATGATCCGTCACTGTATGAATTGCCACCTCTTATCATTGATGGTATACCAACCCCAGTGGAGAAGATGACGCAGGCGCAACTTCGAGCTTTTATACCATTAATGCTTAAGTATTCAACGGGGAGAGGGAAGCCGGGGTGGGGACGGGAATCCACTCGACCTCCGTGGTGGCCGAAAGAATTGCCGTGGGCAAATGTAAGAATGGATGCCCGTACTGAAGAGGAGAAGCAGAAGGTAAATATAACTCTTTAACTCGGTATGTGTTTGTGTATTTAAAATCATTATACATCTTGAATGTGTAAAGGATGTTTTGTTATTTACTATAAATGTTATTGTTTATCTCTGTCATTGGACAGCCCAAGAATGGGGCATCTTGTATGCAAATTTTTTCCTACAGTATCTAGTAGTATTTTTATTGCTGTATTAGTGTCATACAAGCTTCCCATAAGTTTAGTTTCCAGATGTTTCCCCCCAGAAACCTTTCAAATGTAAACTTCACTGTAATTAAAATTTATTTTAGAGTAGAATGTCCATCTGACAGTACATACAGACTTTTAAAAGATGTTCCTGTTAATTGTTCATTGATACTTCTCAAGGATTGCATTTCTTTACTACACATTTGAAGGTTTAATTTCTTTCTGATTTGTGTTATTAAAATAATGTGCTTCTGTATGCAAGACAGTGAATTAGTATATGTGAGATTCAGTGCCGTAACTTGCAGATATCATGGACTCACGCTCTTCGACAAATTGTCATAAATTGCTACAAGTACCACGGGAGAGAAGATCTGCTCCCGGCTTTCAACGAAGAGGACGAGAAAGCAAATGCAGCAGCTGCAGCAAATTCTGGAGTGATGGGAGGAGGTGGCGGAACAGGAGGTGGAAACAGTGTCGGAGGATCTGGCAGTGGCGGAGCGACCACGGTGGGCACGGTGCTAAAGTTACACAGCCACAAACTTCAGACCGCCACACAGAACTCGGGTGCAGGTGGCAGCGGGGGGGCAGGAGGCAGTATTGCCACCGCGCAACTTGCCACCAACTCTCCCATTACTGCCACTACGGCACAGGTTTGCCGATACATGATGGAGCATAATTGTTCTTTATTTTACATATACATTTATTTTTTATTTTTTGCAAATCAGTGGAAGTTATTTGAATGGTGGTGATGTACAGCAGCAATTCAGTTATACCCTGTGTTCCGTACCTACCGCATAGTCTGATTCCTACTAGAACCTTCATGTATATGATATCATAGTTAGCCAGAAGCATTTAGGTTTGTTTTCAAGCATAAGTTAGCTCAACAATAACACGTCAGACACTCATGTTCAGTAGGTACCTCATCCTAATCCTGATGGTTGTCCAGTGTCTTCTTGTTTGTCCTATCTTATCACTCCTACGATTCTGTGCTACATACCACCAGCAAGTTGAGACTTTCTTCTTCATTCTCCTGCTAAGATAATCCACTTCAGGTAAGTCATCAACCATGCCTCTCCATCTGACTCTGTCTTCACGCAGCTGCTGCTGCTACTCAGATTAAGTTGATACGTAATAAAATATATGAATAAATCCTCAAATAATCCTTTAATATTTTAACATTCTCCATTCATCTTTCTTTGGATTAAGTAACAAAAATAAAAGCCTCTTAAGTGAGTATGCTGTTGTATTCTACCACCAGTGTTTTATTCTTTTTAATGTGGCTGTGTGTAGTGTGATGTATTGTGGTGGTGTAATTTTGTTTTTATGCTCAGTGTTTTGAACTTCACTATTTATTCTACCTGCAGGTTATTGTAGACATCCAGTAAAAAAGGATTTTTTGCCCTTTTTTGTGCATTCGAATTATAAAGCCCTGTTGACCTTATTCATTGTTTCCTTCTTGAGTATTCAGTAGAATAGGCGAGATTTAATATTCTCATGGCAGCAGGTATAAAGATGATTTATCTTCTGGGATTTTGAGCTATGTGTCCTGGTAGAAGTTTATTGATGTTTCAGAGGTGCTTGCTGCCTCTATCATCATCATCACCCTGATGATACAAGCAGCCAGCACCTGAGAAACCTCGATAAACTTCTACCAGGACACATAGCTCAATATCTCGGAAGACAGCTATCTGACATAATTTGCACATTGTCTCTTTATGTAGTTACGTGTTCCCTGTAAACCTGAACCAGTGGTTTTGTGCAGTACTCCTCCCTCAAAA
>NW_019059632.1:322865-344637 GCF_000696155.1 Zootermopsis nevadensis | reverse complement strand
GTGTTAATGATTCATTATTCTCAGAAGTGAGCCATCTTTCTCATCTACCTGTGTCTGAGACGATGGTTGTTTTTAGTATAGATGCACATTCCATACATGGAGATGGTTTTAACTGTAATTTTATATGCAGCTCGTGTGGCATGGTTTAGTTTTGCTGTACAGGTGGCTTTTTTATTTTCTATTTGATGTCTTAAAATTATTGTTCAGTTTTTAAATTAGTCTATACTTATTTCTGATAAGCTCATTATGTCGTCAGTGTGTTTGGGTTGTGATGCTATGCTGTTACCACTGTTTTAGAGGTACTTTGGTGACCATGTATACGATGACATGGCACTCACGACCCAGAAGGTCACAATTGAGGTTTCACTATATTTCAATTCTAGAGAAACCTTAAAAGTTGATAGGCTTGGGATTGAACTTGGCAAATACTTTATTGGAAACTTACCACGGAAATGTTTATGAAAGTGTCCAAAACATTTTCTGCTGAAACTCTTTCTGTTAATTTTTCTCATTTGCATTTTTATGGATCTTTCAGTATGTAAAAAGTAAAGTTTGTCCCACTATACGCCATGTAGGCGTTTGGGGTGAGAGGAGGTATAGCTCCTCTCTTCCTTGACCTCGGCACTAGATGGGGGTGAGTGGTCAGCATCACGCCCCGGCCAGCCGGTGGTTGTAAGAAACAATGTATTTCCTAACATTGTGATGTCTTCACTCACTGGAGATTTATGATGGTCAATACAAGAGTAGTTCCTTGAAATATGCTTTACTTGCTCACTGTACAAGATCATTACTTTCTTTGATGCTGTCTGATCTCTGTAGTTGAAACAGCATTATAGAATAACTGAAGATTGAATCATTCTGAATCACCTATGCAAGAAAGTGTTATATAGCAATAATAAATTTGCCAACTTTGTTTTACAAGAATATGTGAATATACAGACATTGTAACTTTCTGACCCACCATTTACTTGGTGAAATATCAGGTACTTGCTGCATCAAATGTGAAGATGGCTGTCTTTTGGGATGTTGTGTCATATAGTCTGGTAGAGACTGATCGACATTTCAGAGGCAGTAAGTTACAGATTGCATCGTGCAGCATCTTGGAAAACAGCCGTCTTTGTCGTAATGTATTGTGTTTGGAAATGTGGAATTTCAGTGCCATTTAATTTGAAATTTGATAATTGGCCACTAGGTGACTCAGTATGCTCCAACTGTACTGCAGACTATCAGTAATCCAGATGGTACAGTGTCAATAATCCAGGTTGACCCCAACAATCCTATTATCACACTTCCAGATGGCACCACTGCTCAGGTCCAGGGAGTGGCAACCGTAAGTACTTGTAGGCTCTTGTTTGTGTCACCTGAAAGCACAGAGCTGTTTGTTTGAACAGAGCAGTCTGTACACATAGAACATAGTCACATAATAAAGTTATATTGTTTGCTACAGTATTTGAGTAATGGGTTGTACACACATAGTAGACAAGACTAAATGCAGCAGAAGACCATTATACTAAATGACATTGAGCATGACAGTATTTTCAGTCTACAAAATATTTTTCAGGTGTTTGTGAAATACCCTTTGTTGAATGTGAACATACCTGCATATTCAGTATTGCCATGCGACATGCATTATGAATGTACTCTTTTCAGTGCTCACCTCAAAAGGTTAACTACATTTAAATATTTAGAATAAAATATTTCACTATGAGAGGAGCCAGAAAACAGTCTTAGTACTTTTTTCACGTTTCTAATCTTGCAGATTCATACAGCACAAGGAGCTGATGGCACGCCTACCGTTCACACTGTTCAGGCACTTGCCGAAGTAGCGGCTGCACAGGGTGATGGCTTGGCTGTTGACCTCAACAATGTTACTGAGGCTACACTCAACCAGGATGGGCAGCTCATCCTAACTGGCGAGGATGGCCATGGTATGATACATTAAAATGGATGGGCAAAGGAGAGAACGTGTTTGTGTGAATCTTGCTTTTTTTTAAGTTCAGACGAATGAAGATATACTTATCGTGATTATTGTCATTGCTTGTATAATGTGCGTTTACAGCAGATATATTGCTTTAACCATCGTTTGTGTTGTGTTGTCACTTTGATGTGCTTTATTTCTGCACCTAGCTGGGTCTAAAGTAACATACAATTCCCAGATGTACAGAAAATGCCAGCTTCACTGTCATTAATACAGATCACAAAACACTCAGTTTGATCATACCAGTTTTCTGTGTGCAGGTTATCCAGTGTCTGTATCTGGTATGATCACAGTTCCCGTATCAGCATCCATGTATCAAACTGTTGTTGCCAACCTTCAGCAAATACACACACAAGGCGATGGCACTTTACAGGTGAGAACTGATGGACTATCTTATTATTAGCTGTTATAGCTTTAAAAAAAACAGACAGGATTCAGAAAGAAAAAACATTGTATTTTGGATCAAAATTAGTTGAATTAGAAATGTAAAATGTGATATTACAGTTCTTTCTAGCACAGACCATTGAGTGACAGTTGACGAGATTCATAGCTGTTTCACGACATGGAAGGATGGCCGATGCCGAACGCTTGAGAAGACTTCATTTAATTCAATCAATGTGACTGGTTCATATGTTATAATTGAATGTAAGAAAAGAGATTTGATGTGTGAGATTGTTGAATTTATCATATATAGCTTGTCAAAAGTGTTTTTAAAGGAAGCTGAAGTGAAGAAGAGAGTGTGTATTTGATTATTGATTCTGTTTTCACTCATTTTACGAGAAGCTTCATAGTATATATTTATAATATTCCATCCCTCTATTATCATAGTGCTATTTTTGCTGGGTTTTCTTATGCATGGAAGACTGCACAGAGAGAATACAATGCCAATGACCCTGTTTCTATGAATTGATTTTTGGTAAAATTATGTGTTGGGAACTTATCGAAATGGAAGCCTTAAAATAATTATTTTTTGTTCCTGCCTTGCAGTTCTTATGCTTTACTTAAAGGCCTAAGTGAAATATTTAATACTGTCATGTACATTGAATTTAAAAGTATTTAAGACTGAAGTCATCCTGCGTGGATGAATGTTTTATGTTCTACATGTATATATATCCATCTGCCCGCATAAAATGGATGATGCAAGAACAAGAAATTTATATGCACAATATGTTATGAGAAGCCATATGGTGTTAGTCTGGGTGAATAATATATAAAGAAGTTTAATTCCTAGAAAGTGTGAGCAGATTAATCAGCATTTCTTAACAGTCATATGAAATGTAAGCTTCCTTTGTTCTGGCGTATCTTAGGGAGAAGATCGCCTGTTCCAGGTGGTGACACCCATGGTACAAGTCCCGAAAGTGGAACCAACGAACGGTTCGGACACTGTGGACACCATCACGGTCACGCCTCAGTTAATGGGTACACATCAGGTTGTAACAATGAGCAACGAGCCTCAGGTACTTCAAGTGCTGTCGCTGAAGGATGCGGTCTTAACAAAACCTATCGTGACCTCGGCAGGTGAGGTGAAAGAGGAAGTAGCGACTGCCTCGTCGGACCAGTAGGGGTGTAAATTTTGCATGAGTGTATGTGTGTGTGGATGTATGTGTGAGACAGAGCCAGGTGATATGTGTCTATTTGTGCAGCAATATGAACGTGTTTGTCTGTGTGCATAGTTTGTGTTCCTTTTTAAAAGGAAAGACCATCTGGCTTTGTTGCTAATATCTGTGCAAAAAATAAAATGGAAAATAATTAATTATTCTCGGGCTACCGGCCATGTAAGGTGGTTTAATGGAGAAAACACCAATGTTTCAAGAACCAACTTTGTCCTCGTTTTAATGGTACTGAGTTCTGAGGACAAGAACAGAGATGGTTCTTGAAACGTTGGTATTTTCTCCGTTAAAGCAACTTACACGGCTGGTAGCCCGAGAAGAATTCATTATATTTAGTCGCTGTGAAAGCTTGAGATCATACAAAAAATAAAATATGATTTTAACATTACAGTTATCTCATAAACAGTGGCGTATGTACCGGTAGTCTGTAGTGGCTGAGAGGGCTGCTAATGTTCATTAGTTTCAGGGTATTTCAATTTTTTATTTTCATCACTTTTGAATGAACTGTGTTTGGTAGTACTCTAACAAGTCCATAAAAATGGGTTGATTAAGAATAACCACAATTTCTGAACTAAAATGCTACATTTAAATAGGAATGGTAGACCTGTAGCTTAGAGAACCTTAATAACTCGACTTATTACCTGACAGCTCTTGTATTTTTTTTGTGAAAGAATTAACTTAATATTATTTCAGTGACACAGTTTATGCAAACTAAGAAAAGCGTGATTATATACAGTTTTACAAAGTGTTGGTTCACGTAGCGTGTAAGAAATAAGTCAAATGAAGTGAGTGCAAAGGATTTTCATTTACTTGCACTTTCCCTGTGTTCATTACAAAATGTGTTAATAGTGTAGTTGTTTACTGTGTGTGTTACGTACCTGCGTCCATTGTGATAGTCATTCCCCTTCCAAGCGATTTAAATGGATAGTATGAGATTATAAGCCCCAAAATCTCCTTACTGTGGTAAAAATTAAAGAATCTCAGGTTAGGAAAACAATGAAGTAAGAAATATACTTTAGTGTACAAAGTTCCCACAATCTGAGGTATTTTAGGAATCTCTTTGCTGTCCATTTTATCGGTATGATTGAGGACACGATTGACTTGTAGCAAATCACGAGATAGAGCTGACCAAAATTACGTGTAAATGCCGTACTTACGCGTGTTACAAAGAATTATTAGTTCAGATGTTGTGGTTGGGCTCCAGTTTTTAAATAACATAAATAGTTTGTAACCTACAAAATTACTGCAGAGTGCCATGGAAATGCAAAACATTCTTTTATTTACCATTCAGCAGTATAAGAATACAAGGTATTTTCATGTGAGAGTCATACTTTTTACTGTAAAAGGATTGATTAATTATTTGTTTTGCAGTTTTAGTTTATAGAAATTGTCAGACGCTTTGGATTTTAACAATTTTTTTGGAAGCTGATAATACATTAGCCCTCGGTTTTGTAGTCATTTAAATAGTTCCTAAATGTGACATTTTATATAAAATGTTGAATTTAAAGGGGTTAATGCCCTTGACGTGTCAGAGTACTACATGCGTGACGTTTTTGTCTTATTAAGGAGAACAAATTTGGATTTTGAGAGAATTATTATTTGGGGGGGAGATACTTTGTTGCTATGAAGATGGATGTCTTCTTTAATGATATGATTGTAGTCTGGTGGATACTGACTGATGATTCAGAGGAGCTTACTGCCCTTGAATCATCAGTCGGTATCTTACAACACCGCATGATATAACATCCCACAAGACATGCATTTTCATACTTGTCACTGTGAGAACCTGAAGTCTCACCAATTATGTTAGTATACAGAGAAAAGTGCAAAACTCAATTTCTGCGGTAATTCCGCCATATATATCCTTGTTTAGGGCAAGAACAGACATCGTTGGACTCTGTGAACTTTACCATGGCAGGCAACAATTTTTCTTTTAAAGAACTGCTGGACATAAATGGTTCATACATTTTGGACAATGCTGTTAATGACACAACTGTTCCAGTAATGCGTTTCATTATCATTCACCTCCATGTACAAAGGATTAACATTATAAAGAGAACAGCCATGTTAGGAATGTATATTTGATGGTTGAGAGAGGGCCTGATACAAAACACCAAGTATTTCATCCACCATGTAAGCATTCTGAGTAGATCCTACATCAATTCCTTACTGAGAAGGTTTGCAGTTTTTACCAATGAAGTGCTGTTTGAAAGTGTGAACTATGCATTCATTTAGAACATGTTTTAACTATCGAGGGAACTGACCTACTAAAATGCATGAAAATAGAAGAATGATGTAATATGATAACAAAAATCATACTGAAACATTCATATGTCAGACAGATTTGATATTACAATCTTGAGATCTGAAACTGCCAAATTAACAAACATGCTGTGAGCTGTAGCTTCTATCTGCCGTAATTGAGGAGTAAAGTGTGACATATTGTAGGTTAATTGAAAGCAGTGTAGCATTGTTACGATACATTTTGAACATTTGGCAATCTCATTCATCAAAGATGAAGATGTCACACCTTCCAGCTTCTGTAATTGGATAATGCTCTCTGCAGTCCTTTTAAATTTTTTGCCTATTTCTTAGTAATGAGCTAAAACCCTTTTGGCTGGTCACAGTGGCCGCGTGGTCTGAGGCGTGGGCCTTGTGCCGCTTGGACACTGGGACCGTGGGTTCGAATCCCACTCAAGGCATTGATGTTTGTGTGTGTTGTGCTGTCCTTGTACAGGTAGAGGCCTTGCGATGGGCCGATCGCTCGTCCAAGGAGTGCTACCAAATTAGATCAAGCAAACCTCCGAAAAGAGAGGAAAAAAGCAGACCCCTCCAAAGCGGGACAGATGCTAAAGAATAAGAAGAAGAGCTAAAACCTTTTTTAATAAATCTTCATCATCATAATGCCGTGCCTTGAGAATTTCACATCTGTGGATACTCTGTTTGCAATACCATTTCCTGTCGCAACACATTTCTTCCTCTTGTATTTGTCCATGGTCTTTCTCTTTTCTTTGTATCCCCCTTCACATTGTTTTGCTGCCATATTCATTATTGATTTTGCTGTGCGTAACATTGTTGTTAATTTAGTGTTTAAATTAAGAATAAATATGAAATTTATGTGATTGAAATGTTATTTTACATTCTTTACCAAAATTAGTTCAACACAATTTACATTGTTTTGCAAGTTCTGTACTCACACAGAATATTACTTCCCTTTTCGCAGTACTGATGTTGCTGCCATCTGAGAAGTTAACACAACTTCCATGTTAGAATTATTGATGATGGGGCATTAAACTCTAAGAACATGGGTGTCCTCTGTGGTGTGATTTTTCAAAAAGAAGAAATTACCTCTTTAATAGTGAATATTGCTTTTGGTATGGGTGGAGGGAATTGTTCTCTTGTACTAGATGAAGTTTTGTTAAATTCAATATGATCCAGGGTTGTATTTGTATGGTTAGTGAGAACATATTCTTGGTTTCTGGTACCAACATAGGTATTCTGTTCAGGCCCCAAAATGTCTCTGATAATGATTTCATACACGTGGAAAAAGGAATTATGTAGAAGTAGGATATGAGGTTTTCACAGCAGTGAGTCTGAAGATGGCTGTCTTCTGGGTTGTTGCACAGTGCGATTATGGAGGCAGCAAGGACCACTGAAACGTCGGTAAAATTCTCTACCAGGCTACACGGCGCAACAACCCAGAAGACAGCCATCTTCAATTGTGTAGATCTTCCAACTTGAAAAAGGCGCTGAACCATTTTCATCAGTCTGATTTTAGAGGTGCATATATCCTTTGAAGCAATCCGTGATCCATGTAAATACAATGACAATAAATGTGAAACAAATAACAATCCATGTGTGAACTGTCCTTGACCTGCTTAAGGCATTGATGTTTTGGACTTCACATTCGTTCCAAATTGACTGTTTTTTGTTATTGTTTTATTTTTTTGGGGGGGGGGGTATTTTCAGCAATCAGCAAATTGTTAAAATGAGTCTGTCTGGCATTGTGAAATGTATTGATACATATTAATGAGACTGATCCAGTTCTGATGGATAGTCTCATGCAGTAACCAAATAGCTCAGTTCTGAGTCCTTCCTTGTGCCCAATACATACTGTGTATGGACAAACAGTGTATATATATATATTTTGCATTTAGACTGATGAGTGAGTGTTCGACTGTTATGTTTCTTTCTTTGTCAGATTTTGTTTTCTTTTGCACTTTTATTTTGCTTCATGTGATTGTTGTGCCATAGAAAATATTGGTAGTGTAAGGACACTGGTCATGAAGATGTGGTACGTTTCAGTTTGCTGTACAACCCCATTCTTATCAGCTTCTCCTTTGATTGCACTCCTGTGCCAAAGACAGTATTTTGGAACATGGATTTCACAAGTCATGTGCTGTTTCTTCAGGGATTGAAATTTAAACAAATCAGGTTCAGTTTTAACTGAAAATAGACTGATTTTGTTATATTAGTTTGTAAATATGCACAATTTAACTTAATTGTAAGGCATTAACTGCCATTATATTTATTGGCTTCTTGCCATACTTAAGTGTCACCGTGTGTTATGATTGTGTCCAGTAAGCAAGATTTTATGTCTGCCTGAAGAAAATGTACCCATTTTGTGAAAACCTTTCCCTGCCATTGGACCAAATGAGCCACCGAGGCAGGTTCTTCCAGGTCTGACATAATTCAGTATGACGTGTGCTGAGAGTGTGATGTTCTGTTGAGTGTAATTTATGTATGTGTTAAGAGATTGCACACCCATGCAATTATTTTATATTTAGCACTTCCTGCTAGTTATCTTGTGCATAGAAGATTTTGTTATGTTATACAGTTTTTATGAGCGTTCTGACAGTTCTTGCATTGCCTGTGTCACCAGGTTTGTCAGTAGCAGGACTGCGTAACTATACTGTTCGAAGGAAAAAGTGTCTCAATGACTTGAGTGTGGCAGAATGGTCATCCAAGTCCTCTGAAGGTTCAAACATACACATTAGAAAGTACAGCAGTTTTGTCCACGTGTTAACTGAATCAAAGTATTACAAGAATGTTGTGAAATTTTACATATGCAGAACAGCGGTAGACAAGATGTAAAGGTATGAAACAAATGGTTAAGACACTTTTGCTCGTGTACAGTAGATCAGTCAATATTTCTTGCTATTTAAGTGTTTCTTGCAGTTGTTATTATTTATGTGAAGAAATATTCAGCCAATTGAATACTGTACTTCAGGCATTACTTTTTATACTGAATTTTGATTTGCTGATATTTTCAGGTAGGTTATAATAATGGATGAAGTTGATTAACTTGACCTTTATTTTTGTTGCACTTAATATTGGAATGTTTTTACATATTTACCCATGGCATTTAGGAATTCTACAAGATTTTAATCAGTTCAGATGTTGATTGTAAAGTTGTTAGAGAGAATTACATCCTGTGATATGTGATGAAGGTTTATTCTTCTGTATACTGTGTCTCAAAGTCTCTGTACTGCAGCTATTTAGTATGTTAGTTTATGGCGGTCTCCGGGAAAACACAAAACTCAGTTTTGTTCTCTCCTACCAAGAAACACCTATTCTCTCTGATGGTTCACATCTTGCCAGTTTGGTCATGATGATTTTTGCATTTGCAAGTCCGTGATGATAGACAATTGAAAAATGTATTAATTGGCTGAATAAAGAACATTTTATTATGATATGAATGAAAAATGTATTAATTTATTACAAACAGCTCAAACAATTGCTGTCTTACTGTCAGTGACATTTTTCAGTTTTAATCTTAATTAAACATATTGAAATAAAACAAGAAACATAAGACAGCATGTTTTGGGTTACTTCAGTGAAAAGTAAATTACTAATTTTAATGAAATGCTTGTAAGAATAAGGGGGAAAATCTGATTGAACAATTTTTGAAATTGAGGCTTGCCACAAAAGAGTGGGTAACATTACTTGTATAGCACATTTTGAAAACTGGACAGCAGCAAAGGTCACAGACATTCATGTTTCCTAAGTGCCTTTCTAACAACTTTTATTTTCTTCAGAGTTAAATTTTTGTGAATAAAATTACTCCAGGAAAAAGAAAAAGGTTAACTGTTCAACTACTTAGTAACTGCTGCTCCAGATTGGCTAATCTTGTTGAGATTAGACACCAGTTTGAAGACTAAATTATTATACTAGCATTTTTTGTTTGCATTCAACTTCATTTCCATATTGGTGCATAGCTGAGATTCACATTAATAAAGCCATCCCTGAGTATTTCGTTTTATTAATTGCCAAGAATTTCTGCCCTCATACTGTTCAGTGTAGTGTGTAGTTCAACTTTTTATACTTTGCTTTTTAAGCTCTATTTTGTTATCCTACCATCTATGCCCTTGGTCTTAAAGTAGTTTCTTTTTATGAACTTTTTCAGTGATCAACCCTTCCCAGTATGTCTTGATTTAATTTTATAACCCTGACAGTTGTAGGAGAAGAGTATGTTTGTAGTTCCATTTTATTTTAATTTAAATAAGCTCTTTCCTTCTTTTAATTGTATTATATAAAAATTGTTTTTTAAAGTCCTATTCATTACTTGACTTCTTGAATATTTACATCAAAACTACAGGTGTTTAAAAATTACTCTTTGAAGTTGACCTGAAACTGCATTGTGTCATCCTGATGTATATTAAGATAATTAAATTTTAAGCTTTGGTTATGATCTTCGTCATAATCTGTATCTACAACATATACTTTTCATACATTCTTTACATACTTTCAAACTTTAACCTGTCTTTGGATGCATACATTATGAAGCATTTCTTAATTTCTTCATACATAATATACCATTTCTGTTTTGTGTAATTTATGTTCACAAGCACTTTGTAGTTTTCTTTCTTACATTCCTCCCATTAAGTCTGTAATGTTTTTCAAAATGTATTCCCTTTGATGTTCTAGGAGTAGAAACATGGTATCATATGGTATGATTATTTTGTGAAAACAAAACTTTTGCTGAATACATGTAACTTCAAAATATTTGGCTTGGTGATTTGAATGTTAACAATATTGTGTATGTTTGTAATTTGTCTTCATTTATGCACAAATTTAATTTATAAATGTTTGACCAACTTAATGTTTGTCATGGTAATTCAAAGTTCTTGAATTTGGTAATACATTTGAAGATTTCTGTCTTTTGGGTTGTTGCGCTGTGTAGACTGGTTGATGTTAATCAACGTTTCAGAGGTCATACTGCCTCCGTCATCAGGGCGATGGTTTAAAATTGGTTTAGAAAACCATATTTAGACCAATTTTAATCCATTTTGATCAAATGAATTAATTTCCCTGTTGCCACTGATGATGACCTCTTGAGGTTGAAACGCGTATGGCACTAATGTCTTTTTTATAGTGTTAATAGTTTGTTTGTTCGCTTATTTTATATTCTAATACACTACACGGTATGCAAAGTTTCAATCTTAATTCTGCATCTCTTTCACAGTGTTTTAATTTTGTCTTAGATTCATTTGAATAGCACATATCTGTCGTGATGTATCTTGTTTCCTGGACACAGTCTAACCATGCAGAAATGGTCTAATGTTTGGCACCTTTGGAAAATTAATTTGAAAGACTTCTAAACCCTACATATAGTATCAACTCATCACTGTCTGTATTGTGTACTATTTATCTTGATTTTCATGGAGTGAGTCAATACTGATAACTATGGCGTGTGATGTGGAAATAAATCAGTACTAGGTACGTAATTGATGATGTCCTGTTCAGTGATAAAAAAAAAATAATTCCAGGCATGTGCAATTTATGAAAAATATGAAGTTACAACATCAGTGCGATATATGTGATCCCATTCATGTAAGTTTTGTGCATGTGTGTAAAACATAAGAAAAATAGGAAAGATAAAAATGTTTTTTTTACTGTGGTAGGAAAGCTAGTAAAAATGTTGTCATATCTTTCTTGTTTGTTGAAGTCAATGTCAAGTTTAATACTTCACTAGATCTTAAATGTTTTCTGACGTCTAAGAAATGGACATTTTTAAAAGTTATTACTCTGCCTTATATTGTGTTCAGGTCATTGGTAATTTATATTTGAGAATGTTTTAGGCAGTTCATGTTTGTTTTTAAGTAATTTGACATTGTTTTGCTGTAATCCATAGGTATTTAAATTACGTTGTTATATAATATGCATTATTACGATACTGTTTGTATCCTCAGTTTTTGTTTGTACCAGTAGTGCACTGTCTGAGTGAGGGACACCAGTAACACTGAAATGTGATCTTGTCTCCAAACATTTGAGAGAGCACCACCGGTTTCTACCATCACCATTACTGTTATATTTGACTGTTCACCATGTTGGTGAACATTGCATCTTTAAAATATACAGCAAGGGTATTCCAAGTTTGTTTTATTTAACCGATATTACAACCCCCAACATGGCAAGACAAATTGCATTCCGAAACGATGACTGCCGACAGGAAAAGAGGACATTATGTGATATTTGCATGTGGTGGAATAGGCCCTAAAAGCTGATTGTTTTCCCATTACCTTACTACTTAAGAACATGCTGTTATTATCAGGATATTGTGAACTTGTAGCTGAACTCTTTGACTTCATTGCAGTAAATGTGGTGACATCTCAGTATACAAATCTGAGGCTTTACTGTGCATGTGCTGTTGCAGAAATGGCACAACAGAATAAAGATGACTGAAAAATTCAATGATGACATATCCATTCATGCTGCCTCACTTCAAGCGCTGATGCTGTGAAGAATTAATGACAGTTTTCTTCAGAAGGGAAAGTGTGTTTCCATGTAGACTTGTGCATTCTCAGCCTTCGCACGAGATGGATATGTCTTCAGTTTCGCGTTCTGTCTGCTGATACCCAGAAAGAAAGTGCCTTTGGTATGTGATAGGAAGAAGTAAGATGTGTCTGTGCACAGGTCATGTGATTTAGACCATGATTATCTTCAACTGCATTCAAGTTGAGAATAGATAACGGTACTTTGATTAAATCTAATATTGAATGGTATTATGAAAAGTGGAACAAATTTTCAGTTTTCATTTAGACTGGATTATTTTAATGACCACTGTACATACGAGCATAATTAATTTCTTTAGCTTATCCAAAATACGTGGGGAGAGGTTCAATAAAATTATTTATGCTATGAGGATAAACATTAATATCTTACATAAATGAACATTCATTACAGTATTAAAACACCCGTCATCAAAGTCACTGCACCAGCAGATCTTATTTACGGCACATATTAAACTTAGCAAACTCAATTTACCAAATTTCTGGTAGGACAAAAAAGAATCATGATATTGGTTACTACTATAGCACACAAGTTATGGATCAAATGTGATTAAGGTAAGATTGACAGAAGTCACCTTATCCAACAATTTCCAGACCTCACCCTGCTTCCGACCACTCACCTTCTCTCAGCTTTGATAAGAAAAAAACACTTCAATTTTTGTGTTGTTTATTTTTACAGCTACATTTTTTCTTTTAATTTAAATGAAAATGTACACTGCAAAACTTTCATACCACATTACTGACCCACATAATGGGCCTTTCATGCGCTGAAATTTATTGCAGTATTAAGAGTTCACCATTCCAACTAAGTACTTTCTATGTCTCTGCACTTGCCTATATTTCATACACATTCTTCAGAGCCAACTCTGGCTTGTGATAACCCATTTCTTCCGGGGTGCTGACGCCCAGTTCATCTAGAGTTGGTCGGATCTCCTGAAGAATATATGGGTAAATCTCTTTGACGCGACCCCCACACTTCGACTGAACAGCCTCGAGGAACCTCACAGCCAGAGCGAAGTCGCTTACTCGTCGACATGCTCGAAGTGCAGCGCTGATGATTTTAGGTTCTGGTACAAGGTCCATACCTGCCAAGTCGTTCATCGCTTTGCGAATCTCCCAACCATCGATGTCTTGTCTATTAAAATAGGCTTCATACCTTCTGTCGAATTCTTCGTCTGTTTCCGTTGAATGCTGCGACATCAACCGGGTAGGTACAACTGACGTTGTACGCCCAATATTTTGTATGGCAACACTCCGAACAACTGAATGGATTCGGCAGACTAAAGTTCTTAGCATTCTGGCGGCTGTTTGATTAGAAAATTAACGTGTACTTCCTAGTTCTTCCTCCTCCGATATCACACCCAACCTTCAGCTGTTGCCCAAGAGCGAAGACGAAGAATCTAAGATGGTAGAAATGCGAGAGTTCCGGTCACAGATATTATACAAATGCCTAAACCCCTGTGATTGACGTCGTTCGCAAATAAAATATTTGAGAGCTGTTTTTCGAGAACATCGTCTTGACGTGTTCATCATTAGCCAAGTCAGTTATCAGATGTTGGTTTTCTGGGTTGTGATGCATTAAATTAGGCTATGAGCGCTTCCTTCCACTCTCTTTCCAATATGTAATTCACTATAAACCTGTTATTCGACTCTATACAGTCTGAGATCCTGAAAGCGTCATTAAATTAACTTTAAAAAAGTTGTGGGTGAAATAACTATATAAATACTTTTAATTTTCTTCCTGTTTGTTCGTCTGAGACTTTCAAAGGTTATAAAATTCAGGAACGTTCTCTTTGAGAGTATATGATTCGACTGACGTGATTTCACCGGATTAGATAATGGCGGTGTTGTTTAGTATGTTGATGTGCTAATGAATGTCGTGTGAATTACTTTGTTTCTCTTTTACTTTACATGTTTAAATTATAGTAAAACAAGCAATACAATAATGGATCACAGATCAAGAAAGAGGATTAGAGAAGTGAAAAAGAAAGCTAGACCAGGTTAGGTGCTTCAGGATGTGCTTATATAATCAATTGAGTTGGGGGTTAATGCATAGAATGGAATAGAATAGAATTTATTTACAATCCATAGATCCTTCATAAGTCTAAGCCAGGGATGTAGAACAGGTCATAGCACAAATGTTGCTAGTACAAATATAAGTACATAGTTATAACAGCTATTTACAGATTTTTGAAACCACAGTGTACATATCGTTTCCAGTTTTGTGTTTTTAACATGCTCATACATATTTTAAATTGGAAAATAAAATTCAGAGTTATTGGCAGGTGATATGCCATGCCATTTGCTGTTAATGGCCTTAAGTGGTTTGATCATACATTTCATGAGTTTTGGCTGATTTGTTTAAAATTGACTGCATGGTTTATCGAAGCTGTATTTAATCTTATTAACCAGAAGAGGGCTAGGAATATTCCTTATACTGTGGTCTGAGCTTGTGCTTAACATGCATATGTGGTGTTCAGATCACACATTTGAAACCACAGAAGGAATGTGGAAACGATATGTTAGCGGTAATGTATGCCTTTGACAAAGGGAAGGAAATGTGTGTTCTTTACAGAATGGAAGTACTGATTAAGAAATTGTGTACACCAGATTAAGTAGTAGTCTGCTAATTTGCTTTGTAGCTTATTCCATTGTCAGAGGCCAAGCACAAACAGCATTGTTTGCTATCATTGATTTCCCTTTGCATATCTTTTATATTTTATTAATTAGCAAATTAAAAATAGTTCAGACATATTTTGTTATCAATATTTCACCTTATTTGCATTTTTGGGGGATGTGATTAGCTATTGCCTTTGTCCCTATTCTAAGCCAGCTGAGTCCATTCTTCACCCTCCTTCTCCCTCTTGTATGTTTTCCTCAGTTGTGACATGTTAGTGAAGTGTATGTTTAATATCTTCTTTCAGAATTGAATGACAAAGGAGACTGGTCTTTGCTGGGATATGTAGACCATTTTGATTCATTTTCGACTGTTAATGACAATGTTGAAAGAATTCATGTGAAAGATTTTCCTCCTAGTGAATTTATAGAAAAGTATGAGAGACTGTACAAGCCAGTGGTTATTTGTGGAATTCAGGATAATTGGAAAGCAAAGCATAAATGGACTTTGGAGGTAAGCTGTATTATAAGGATGTCACACATTGCTAAGTTGACAGATGACATTATTGTTGTTGTCATCATCATTGATGATGTTGATATGTATATTTGCTATTTTTCTTTGTTTTGGGCTATGCATGGCACATGTAATTGAATTGTATGTTAAATTCTAATTTTCCATTATCAAGGAGGACAAAAGCCCACTGAATTGTCCCAAGAAGCCTCACGTAATTGAGAGTGCTTTCATTTGTACTTAATTCACTTATTTTTATTTAATATAAGTATTTTTTTCATACTTCAAGATAAAATGTAACATACTTTGGTATTCTTTCTGTTCTCATCTGTTTGTTAAACTGTGTTCCTAATTTTTGTTTATTGTGATATATTTTAATTATTGTAGAGTTGCTAGATTACCATCAAATTATGTTGTTGCTTTTACAGAGGCTGGCTAAAAAATATCGAAACCAGAAGTTCAAATGTGGTGAAGACAATGAAGGTTACAGTGTTAAGATGAAAATGAAGTATTACATTCAGTACATGACAACTACTCAGGATGATAGCCCACTTTATATATTTGATAGCAGCTTTGGTGAGGTACTTTTATGTGCCTTTGTTTGTTTGTTTGTTTTTCTCACTTTAAAAAACAATTGGTCTCTTATGAACATTTCAGACCACGTGTGTGTGTGTGTACATGCGCACGTATGTATTTGCGTGTGTGGAGGGGGTTATATATTTTATTTCCCTCTTAGTTGTGGTGTCCTTGAAAAATATTCTCATTTGAAATTAATTGTTGGCAAGTGACAAGAGACAATTTAAAGTTTTCATATTTTACTATGCCAAATTTTAATTTGTATGCGTATTGACTTTTTTCTAATTGAAGGAAAAATTGGTGGCATAATGGTATTGTAGAATATATCTTCCAGCCTCTAATCATGTGTTTAATGCCTTGTGATACTGTGAAATATTCATTTGACATTATGGAGCTTACAGAAATAAGCTTTGAAGTTAAGACTTGTATGCTAATTTTCATTATCATATATGATTTGTGCAAACACATTCATACTGGAATTGTAATGTGATAATATACTTTGGGATCATACCATTACATTTTTTAAAATATATATATATATATACTGATACATGTAACTAGCAGTGTGACCATTATCTTTTCTGGGTAGCCTAGTGATGTGTCTTATTTTGTTTTTGTTTTATCCCCATGCCAACAGAGGGTGTTGAACTGCCAGAAATTTAATCTGAAATTCTGTATCTAAGGAACTGTTACAGTCTCTGACTCGTTTACTTACTTGATAGAGATATCTGTAATGTATCGACACAGGAGGAACGTGTCATATTGTTAAGATAGTTTATTGGTACAGAGATTCTAATGTTTCAGATTAGAAGATACTGAAAATTTTCAGTCAAGGCTTCTGTTCTATCTAATATTACTTAGGAAGTATAGATTTAAGTATCAAGTGACAATGTTGGTGTTCTGGGTTCTGACGTATAGACGTATAGGTAGATAACCAGTGTTTTTGAGAAACACGCTATCTCCATCTTTTCAGCTGAAGATGGAAACAGTATGTTCCTCCAGAATGTTGCTGTCTGCCTAGGAGTCTGCACGGTGCCAGAACCCAGAAGAACATCATTGTCTTTTTGACCGCCACAAGACTGTCATATCTCACTTCAGCATTAAGTATGTATATAACGTATGGATTACAGTACGTCATGTTAAGAAGATTTTACTGTAAGTGGAAATGTGTTGGCAGCATGCCCGCCGCAAGAAACTCCTTCAGGATTATGAAGTGCCAGTATATTTCCGCGATGACCTGTTCAAGTACGCCGGAGAGGAACGTCGTCCACCGTACCGTTGGTTTGTCATGGGACCTTCTCGATCGGGCACGGGCATTCACATCGACCCACTGGGTACTAGTGCCTGGAATGCTTTGGTGGTCGGACACAAGAGGTGAGCGGGGATGAGTTTGGGGTCCAGGTGTTTTGATTTACTACAACCCACCACTTCGTTTTGTCTGGGTTTTAAAACTGTCATATTAGGTCTTATCAGACTAAAGCATGGTTTTAGGGATGTCATGTTAAGTCGTCGGGAGGACTGTTTAAGGATCTTTTATTTGAACGCATGATGCAGACTTCCATGTCCAGTTTTGCTGTATTTATATTTGAATTTGGAAGTTGTTAGAATTTTGATTGAGTCTGTCAAGTGTTGTTAATATGTTATAGGTGGTGCTTATTTCCAACACACACACCGAAAGAATTACTGAAAGTGACATCAGTAGATGGGGGAAAGCAGCGTGACGAAGCCATTACCTGGTTCAGAGTTGTGTATCCCCGGACTCAACTTCCATCTTGGCCAGAAAGCTGCAAGCCTGTATGCATAATTTAATATATAATTATGTATAGAATGCAGAGGAAAAAGAAAAAGAGGGGAAAATAATAGGTTGAGAGATGTTGATCATTCATCCTCAGGCGTCTAAAAGTCTCTTCACCACTTGTACTTTCTCCTCTTGGTTTGTACAACTGAATAACATAAAACCAGGAGCAACGTCTTGGCATCATTTTTAAGTTACGGTAGTAAATATGTATGGTTGTGTATAATATAAAGCTTTTGTGGCAAGCAATATTAATAAAGCCTTCTTGTGCTATCAGCTGTGTGACTGACAAATTGATGTGAATGATAGCTCAAGAAGACTTCATTAATGTGTGCTTATATCTAAGTGCCGCAGCAGAATGTGTTGACCAGTAAGTTGTATGCTAGTTCTGGTCTCGTGTCTTGCAGCTGGAGATCTTGCAGAAACCAGGTGAGACTGTATTTGTGCCTGGTGGGTGGTGGCACGTAGTGCTAAACCTTGACATGACGATTGCCGTCACTCAGAACTTCTGTAGTCGTACCAACTTCCCTGTCGTGTGGCACAAGACAGTACGTGGCCGTCCCAAGCTGTCCCGCAAATTGTACAGGGTTCTAAAGGTAATGATTTTAATTTACCTTCAAGTCTTGTTAAAAGACTTGGGGGTTCTTCAGTAAAGATGTATAGACTCTGCCATTGTTTTAATCAGGTGGCAAGTATCATTTTGACCCATGAGCTTGCCTTCTTTTGTTCTGCATCAATTTTACTGTATTTTAAACTTTTTAAAAGTGCTTTAATTCATTCTGCCATAATAGCACAACTCGTACATCTGCAGAGATATCTGACGATTAGTTATTTTTTATTTGACAGAAGTTTAGTGCAGATAATGTTTTGCATATTGTGAATGTTCGGTTAAATGCTTTGCTGAAATTATAGCCAGCAATCACAAAGATCTGATGACTGGACATTTGTTATTTCTGCGTACCAGTATTTGAGAGGATAGTTTTGTAAAGTCTTAATGGTACCTGCACCTTGTCGTGGTGGTGGGGCTCGAGTACCTCAGTGACCCCAAAAGCTATGCTGGCGGTAGCATAGCTACTGGTAGGGCCTCCCTAGTCAGATTGGTCGAGGGGGAGAGGTCCTCCAGGTCGCAAGGCTAACAACCTTGCACCGTAAAGAGGAAGATGTTTCGAAACCTCGGTCAAAGCCTCAGACAGACGGACCTAACAGAGGACCGAATGGAAGAGGAGAATTGAGGAGGCCATGGATCGAATACGGACCGGAGAGCCATAGAAGAAGTTTTGTAAAGTTTATGTTCTGATTTTTTTCCTAATTAACAAGTGGGCATTTATTTTTTGTTTGTTTTAGTAAACATTTCCAAATTCAGGTAGTATAATGCAGAGCAGTAAATGTTAAATCAAATTCTGGGATTTAAATAATAAGTGTCCATGACAGAACATTTCTCGTTATTCCAAGTAGACCTGTGATTGCTATGTTCTTATATATTTAAGAAGTAGTAACAGCTTTTTGCTAAATAAAATAGTCTCTGAAGGTAGATTATAATACAGCCCTGACCGCCTACAAGCAACACTAACTAAAATGCATTGTTACAACTGTAAAAGGAAATAAATTAGTGACTATTTGTGCACAGTACAATACTTATAAAATGTATAGGTATAGAATAGATTTAGATACTTGGTACAGATTACTTTATAGACTGAGTATCAGCAAACGGTTGAATGTATTAGAAAGGGTGAGGAAGGGAAATGCAAATATTTTTAGATCCTAGAGTAGTTTGCTCATTATTTGTCTGAGTTTGATGTCTCTTCTCCCTCTGTATAGCCATTGTGGGCAGTACAGTATTTTCTGTTCAAAATTTGGTGATTAATATGAGGTTAAACAGTTTTACAAAGTCTTGTTGTGTGTGTAATACTACAGAAAACATTTAGGTGCGTTGCTGAACATTTTTTTTCGCCCTGTAGGAAAAAGAGCCAGCTTTAGTATCTGTCGCCGACTCAGTGGACCTGAACACTAGCACTGGTGTTGCATCAGATAGTTCAAGTGGTTCTACTTCAAGTTCAAGTGATTCGGATGATTCATCATGTTCATCTTCTAGCGGTGATGATGATAGTGGTCAGGAATCACTCACAGCTCATAAGAAAAAGAAGAGGTGTGTTAATGTAAAAGCAATTGTAAACGAGTGGAATGGGTTTGTGGTGAAATAGCAAACATAATGTCAAAAAAGTGTTTCAACCCTAAGTAGGATTTGAGCTTCTGCACTCTAAGAAAGTATTTCTCTTTGCAGAAGGAAGCCGACTCATTCACCAAAGAATATCTCGTAGTAATTCTCTTGGGGTATGCATAAATAGGTGAGTTTTTATCAGTTGAATGTGTGACGGTCTGTTATTGCCCATCTTACTTTTAGTTTCCTTCGTTCAGCCTTTGTTTATCTTCTTGGAGGTTGTGCGCAATTTTAGCGTTTCAAGGGAACTCTTCTTTTTCCTTCAGAATACAGTTAGAAAATTGTATGTGTTGGCCCATTTCCCAATTTGGTACTTGTTATTCTAGTGTGCCATACACGGCAAAGGCTTATGAACGCTATCCATGCATATTGTACGAGCCAGAAAGTGTTAAACCTCGTATCACACTTGACATTTCTTAACTGTTTGGAATGAATGTGTTCTCTTGTTTTAGGATAACTCGGTGATACGAGAAGGTGATAGTCGACTGGTGTTCCTAAGCCGCCTGTGGCCAGTTGTTTTTACTATTTGTGGTACACTTGTTATTGGAGCTGATCTGCAGATATGGTCAAGTGAATGTGGCAAGTCTTGTGGTAGCTGCTGTACTTTTATCACATTGCAATCCCATCCAATACCTTTTGTTTTGTTGTAATAATTTTTGTGTAATGCAGGGAAATACTTGTCAGGCAGTAGGAAAACTTAAAATTCGCAACATGTTAATTTTGGAGACCTGGTTACAGAATGTTACGACATGTGCACATAGAATGTGAACGTTGTGAATGAAATCTTTACCACCTCTGTCAGGATTTATTAAAAACTTGTAATTAATAATTAATGAAAGATAAACATTATAATTTATTCCTACACAGTACGTGAATTATTTGATCACGATATTACGTATCTTCCTTTAGTACTGAATAGATCTTGTTCTGTATGTCAGCGCTTTATTTTTATTTTATTTCTGTCTCCCTAATTTGAACAGGTCCGTACAAGTTCTTCTGGTCTTATTCGTGAAATATTTATCTGCAGGTGATCACGGCTTTCACTTGGAGGAAGAAAATTCTGACAGGTTTCCAAAATTTCTCTGTGAATGCAATTTTCATTTGTTACCAGCCACATTTTCAAAGGATTTATTGGCTGTAATTGTTTTGTCCCATAGGCTAGTGACCAGACATGAACATATGCTTACTAGAATCTAAAGATTTTTTTTTTGGTGGCATTTATGTTTTTACCCAATAAATTACTTGTGCTGCTAACAAGTTAGAGTGCATCCAGTATATGATGGTGAACCAGTTAATATGGTGTTGGTGTGGGACTTAAGATGCTTTTGTGCAAACACATCAGTTGAGTTTACTGCCAAGTAAAGCCAATTATGTAATCTATTGGCCTCAGTAAAGAAAATTCTGTTTTCAGTATCTTTTCCCATAGGACCAGTAATGGTTGTTCCAAGGTATCATCACCTACGCTTAATAAACTGCCAAGTTGTTTCGTTTCTGATTTTCCGTGGACATTTTCGCATTATGTTAAATAATAATGCTGTTGCACTTCTCGTGTGGATTGAAGTGCTTAATTTTGTTTAGTACTAATCAGAAAATATTCGAGCAAGACGTAATAAACAAGTGCCCCTTTGCATTGACATTTGTAAAAGATAGATTTTCTACAAAATCTGAAGCTGTAG
>NW_019059632.1:307871-322845 GCF_000696155.1 Zootermopsis nevadensis | reverse complement strand
AGATAATAATTTTGTCACTTTGATGATTTCTTGCTGCAGGAAATTGTAATGATGGTACATATTAATTTTCAAATATCAGATATTGAAATTTGTTTGCCTTCTGAACTACATTTTCTACCCACCTTTAAAAGGAGAAAAAAAAGTCTCAAATTTGGTAAAGTTACAACTGAAATATTATTTTACTTTTTATATTTTATTAACTGTAATTTTGCATACAGTGAGACTTCGGCCTTAAGTTAATGCCTAAATCATTTTATAGAATTTGTATACATTTTGACACCCCCCCCCCAAAAAAAAAAGAGGACTTTGTTTTAAAAAAAATTATTTCCTCTTAGCTTTTCTTTCAGGACTTAACTCTTTACCATGACACCAGCGTATGAATTGCTTTGTGAATTTAAATCTATTGTAGAAGTCGCAGATTAGACTTGTGTTGCAGCGCGGAGCCTTGAAGAAGCTACAGTTTTAGTAATTTTCCTTAAATAGACTTATTTTTGTATTTTATTACTTTGTCTGTTAATTGCTTTTAGAGCTTGTATGATAACACTGAACTGAATGTTACAGATGACATACAGTAATTAACCTTCTGGTGTGGCTGGCTGCATGAGTTTCTGATGCTTATTCCACTGTGTTTTTTTTTGTAATTTGATACGCACTAGGCAGGAGTAATGATGTTCCTACCTACTGTTCTTTGCTGTCATGTTGCAGTGTCTGTAATTTGTGTTTGGCAGCTCATAGACGAATCTGCATAACAAACTACTGTCTTCCAGTTTCAAAGGGTTCTGAAACATGAACATAAAACACGTGAGTGTGGTTTAAAACTAAAATTAAGATCATCTGATTGTGGTTATGCAAATGCTTTAACACTTCTGTTGCCAGGTCTTGAATATCATTTTAAACTTAAATGAAAATAAACATCTTATGGTTGGCAGTTTTCCTGAATGTTCAGCAACGCTGTATCAAAACCTACCATCTGTATGCAGTCACCAGATGTGGAGCATAATTTTGAATATTCTGAATAAGTTAATAAAGAAAGTTAGTGTGAGCGTCTGTATCAGGATTGTGTGTATGGCTGTACACAAGTGTTCTGCATTATGAGGCTTTTACAAGGGCTTTGAAATTGGACAAATTTTTTAGCTTCATTATTGAATAAATTTGGAAAAATAAACATTAACTGATTGGCATAGTATTTGATTTGTTTACTTGAAATATGTATACAGTATAAATTTAAATGTTTCAAAAATGATTAGGACTTCCCTGTAGGCCTACAGAATCCCTTGTCCAGCAAGTAAGTTATTTTGACTTTCATCTGGTGACATTTTACAGCTGTGAAAAGTAGGTGAAGTGGGCGTACTGCAGCAGTTAATGTGTGTTATGGAGTCGGACATTGTAGAAGGCGCATGGTCTATAAAATCAGATGTTTGAAAATGTCAGATTGTAGTGCCATCCTTTTACTGAAATGTGAGCTTTTGAAATAACAATTGGTGCTTTTATAAGCTTGATGGACCATGGCTATAAAAGTGTTAAAAGAGGTGAAGTGAACTTTTATTCATGAGTGCAATGCAATTTTTATGAGCTACCGAAGTTGCTCCGGTACACCGGACTTCCATTACAAGACATGAACAAACATTTTGAACACTGGTAGAATTGTTATATATGTTTGCTCTTCAGAGTGGCTCTTTTATTAGTCATCGTTCTGTGTTATTTCTTTACTTGGTATTAAAATGTATCAAAAATTGTGTAAGATATTATTCTATAGCCTTTTTATCTTTAACAGTGAAGAGCCACTGGCACTTAATAGGAGGGCTGTTGTAATTTAATTATGTTTTCTTGTGAAAATGTCAATAGCATTATCACTGATTCATTACAAATTTTATTTTATTTTATACACACCTTGCCCTGGTCATGTTCACGTCGTCCATTGTTTCCCGTATCACACTGCCATTTTCTTTTGTTCTTCCTCTTATTGTTTTCTTGTACTTACACATTGCAGAAGTCACTGAATGCCACTGTCAAGTGGTTAGCACTCCCACTTTGTATTTGGGGGGTCCCAGGTTCATTGTGGAGACATTACTCTATCTGAGGTTTTTCATGTTTTTCCTCGGTCACACCAGGTAAATGCTTCAATAGTGCCTTAAATTAGATGACTGTCTTCTGGGGTGTTTTGTGGAAACTGAAATGATTTCTTCCTCCATCATTAAGGGTATGAGTGCAGTAAGCACCTTTGAAATATCAGTAATTTTCCGTCAGACCACGGCACAGCAACCCGGAAGACAGTCGTCTTCATAGTTGCCAACATAAAAGTAAAGCTATCCCACTACATGTCATGTATAGCTCATTCTCAGCCTCTGCACTAGATGGGGTTGAGTGGTCACCATCATGTCCACACCGCGCTTTACCCCTGGGGAACGGACCCTGGTACCAATTGCTACCATAAGAAACTTTTGAATTTGTCATTCACGAGTCATCTTGTCCTTACTTTTCTTTTTATTGCAAGCTTTGTCTCAGATATACGGGAAGATAATACATTTGAAAATGATTAATTAATAAGACCATAAACATGTTAAAATTCTCATTTATTAAATAAATGTAACAAAAAGAGTTATAAATTACATTAACAAAAGTTAATATAAAAACCAAGACAAGCAAATATTTTAATAATGATTTATACTGTTATATATGAGCTAGTGGTGGTAATGTATATAAATTTATAATGTCAAGGACTCTGAAATACCACAGTTATTGTTTCAAAGCCATGACTCATTAGCTTTATCTGAGTATCAGTTTTTGCAAGTTGCTTTCACTGATGTTAATTATCAATAAACTAATGGTAGAGGAGCCAATGTTTGTGATATTAATCTCATCTCCAAGTATATTTATCGACAGTTTTAATTACTGTTAATTAACAATAGATCCCAGGGATGCAAAAACAACAATCTACAGTAATTAGACATGTCAAATTTCATAGGACAGTTTTAAAGTCTTTGTAGAAAAATTAGTGACTTTATTTTATATTCTAAGTCCTTCTTCTGGAGGAGCTGCACAGTTTACCCATGACATAAAATGTGCCACAAATATATCTACCCATATTATACTTACAGGAATTTCTACGAAAATACTATACAAAATCAGCTAGTCACCTGCTAATTGATCTTAGCCTGTCAGAATTGAGCCCAATAACTTGGTTCTGGGTTATGTGCTTTGTGGACTAACAGGTAGATACAAGATGGAGGCAGCAGGTTTCTTCCAAACAGTATCTACCTAGGAGACCGCACAGCATCACAACCCACAAGTCTGGCGACTTCTTCACTGCCATAATTTCAAATTTCACCCTGACTTCTGCTTCCAAAATCTGGCACCATATATTTTGAATATGTATAATTACAAAGCACAACCAAAGAGAAAAATGTGATTTTACTTGATTTAATAAGTTCTTGCATATTTTTCATTTTTTGTCCCCTTTGTGCACCTTTAGTAGAAGACTTTTCCAGCGCCAAGTAACAGCTATGCCCCAAGGACACAGATTCAAGTATGATTGGAAAAAAATTAAATAATTACAATTTATCTGTACTTTTGGAGTATTCAAGTTAGTATCACTTTCTGAAGGCTGAAGAAATACTGGTCACCACTGTAATACAAAATTTTGTTACATGTTTTGTTGAGAATAATTTGGCATCGCTGTAGGTACGAGTGTGTATCGACTGCAACATTGCCAGTGAAAGGTGTCATCTCTCATGTCTAGTACCAAAAATAAGCAGATCTGAGGCAGGCTCTGTTCATACTGCACACGGTTATGTAGAACATGGCAGCCAAAATTCCAGCGCATTATCAGTGCCCCCAACTGCTAGGACATTATTAGTGTAATCAAACTGTAAATAAAATAACAATTACTAGAAATAAACACTACAAGATAAATTCAGGACATGCAAGTAAATAATCTCTTCAGACACAGTAACATTTAAGACACTGAAAGAAAAAGTTATGGACGGTTGCGAAATAGTCTCTTGCTGTCGAGGATGAACATAAATTCCAAATGTCTACAGAGAACAGACTTTATATCAGCTCTTGGGGTGGGGGGGGCAGATAATTAGACTTTTTATACGTACTTCTTGATTTTAACATGGCTTATCACAGACTTTTTATTACTGCATCTCTATCTCATTCCCTGTGAATTACTGTATCAGGTTGGTGTATCACTAACACCAGATTTGTTCTTGGCGGATACAGAGTTGCTAGTTATCTAGACTGAGGTCTGTCGTTTTCTTTGCTTAATCTACATTAATAGTCACTAATTGTGTAACTGCTTTAGTTAAAATTGTGTTACATGTAATCGTAACAATCAGTCAGTTGATCTCAGACTTCTAATGGCTGCTTTCTTACAGATTTCCCCACCAAAATTATGTAATTATTTCTTGTCTGCTTCATTCAAGCTATAGATATATAACCTTCTAGATTTTGCTACCCTAAAAATAATTGACCATGAAGTTTATTATTAAATTATATTTGACTCAGCCCTTCTTACGAAACGATATATCCTATGTTTCCCACTTCATGAGACTCGGATCCACATATTTTCTTGAGCTTCTTTCCAAATCCTTATTTATTAACCATTCATGATCATCAGCCCATCATTTGATACTGTACAACCTCTGCATTTGAGACAGCAATGCTAAGTACCTTATGAATCACTCTTGTCCCATCTGAAGTATACAAGACAAGCACAAAACATGAGAATTTTATGAGAACATTTACTCACCCGTGCAACTTCGCCCGCCTGAGAACGTATGATAGCTATCGTTTCTGGATTCTTAGTTGGCGTGGATATTCGAACTGTGCGGTCGGTCGAACTCGTGAGGATGCTACCCATGCTGTGCTTTACACAGGTCAGTTTTTCAGTATGTCCAACTTGGTATGACTGCAAGTTAATATCGACTACAGCTTACTGACATTTCTGAACTTGATAACACTTCCATAATTAGTATCTGTAATCCTAAAACTGTGAACTAAACTTGTCTATGAGAGTTGACTACAGTACCTCAACGATATCAAACTTTCCCTGAGCTGGATTTAGGAGATGTAACTGGCTCTTCGAGTCACCGACATAAAGGAGATCATTGCTGAATGACAGGCACATGGGAAAAGCCTTATCTTCATCCTTACAAAAAGAGAGATTGAAAAGGTCACAGAAATAATGCACAATTACAAATTTTGTGAGAAAATATAGCATTAAGTCTAGTGACCTGTTCAGGTATATATTCCATAATAAACCTTCCTTAATGGGGAAAGTCTGCAGTCTGAATAAGTAATAAAATTACACTTGTATATAGGCTGTCTTCTGCAAAGATCCTACATATGATGGAGTCTAGAATACATATAACATACGGATCCATTTAATTTTTCTCGAGGTATTGTGGTTTAACGAAAACGCGTATGGGCTTGCTGTCAAAAGATCCTACATATGATGGAGTCTAGACAAATCCATTTAATTTCTCTCGAGGTATTGTGGTTTAACAAAAACGCGTATGGGCTTGCTGTCGATTCTTACCAGCTATGGACAAGTGTGAATCTGAGGTTTTAAGAAATCTTACCGAATGCTAACTGTAACAAACCCACCTTGTTTTCATATAAATTTAGTTTCTTAAAGACTTTTCCTGCCCGTTGGTCCCACACAGCCAGTGTTTGGTCCTCGCTAGCAGATATTATGAAGTCGCCAGACATGGAGAGAGCTAGTACGGCACCGTGATGTGCCGTGTACAAGCTGACCTGAGATCCCCCAACCCTGGTATCAAAGATTACCACATTCCTGTTGTATGTTCCTGCTGCCACCAGATTCGATGTACAGGCTAGTGACAGGGCTGGTGTCTGACACCTGATATGCAAAGAGTAAGTTTACAAAAAGCTGTTACAATGTCAGGTATAAACACTTGCTAGCAAAGTAGTTAGTAGAATAGTTGTTTATATTACTAGTATTTCAGAGTGTGGACATGATAACAGTTTACGAACTGATGATAACGGATATTTTCAATATTAGTTCACATCACTTGACAGATGAGACTGAAGCATCGAGTGTACTCACTTGAAGACGGAGAGTAATTGCAGATCGTGGGTTAGATTCCACGCTTTTATTGTTGTGTCCCAAGAACATGAGTACACAGTTTCACCACAAGAGGCCAGTTGCCAGATCCAACCCTTGTGGGCATCTGTCGACACCTGATACGGTACCTCTGTGCCACCATTCAGCACATTGGAGAGATCCCACAGCATGATGCTGCGGTCTCTTGAACCAGACACACAGAGCAAGCCAGACTACAGAAAAAAAAATTATGTTTTTCAAATTTATTCCTATGTATTTGAGTTGATAAGAAAGAATTCGTGTCATAACATTTCTAAATCAAGGAGCCAACGGAAATTTGTAATGGACCTTGCTGTAAATCATATGAAGCAGATTTTCTATTTTATTTAGTTATTAAGTTCCATAAACCCTGGCACAAGTGCAGTATTGGAACACTTAGATTACATAAAGAATGAGTCACAGCATTACCTTGACTTGTTAATATTTGATCTTTGTATGCTATTTGGAAGATGATTAAAGAAGTATGCCCTGTTCCTCAAGACAGGTGATCATTTGCAGATGTATTTCTTTATTCATGTGATGCCAAGCATTATAGAGGTATGTACTTACATTCATTAAGTGTATTGCATCTACAGCTGCATAATGGATGTCCTTTCTTAATACTGATTTAATTTTTATGTCTTTCCTATTCCAGAGCTCATATTGGTCTTCAATGTTCACACAGGCTAACCTCCAGTTAAAGTCATCTGCATTTACTGTAAGGGAATTATCATCATCATCATCATCAAGGCAATGAATCTAAATCAAGCCTTGGATCCCTTTCAGCTTGTTAAAAAAATTCCCATTTTTATGAAACTCAAACTAAAGTTTTTACAACCAAAAGTTTGTGCCAGTTTCTTGTTTTCCCATACCCTGGTCATCAAACATCAAGAGTGAAAGTCTGATAATTTAAATCAGTTTATTGAATGTCTCAGTTCATTGGTTGGCATTCCTTCTCCATATTTTGGAGATCCCAGATTCAAATCTTGCTCTGAAGACCAGATGTACTGACTGAGTTTGTTCATCGTTTTTGTCAGTCCCTCCAAGCAGATGACAAGATAGTGCCTTAGAAATTAGGCAATGACCATTTCCTGTCATATCCTCCTTATTCAGCTCCTATCCCACCATCTAACCTAACCTAAGTTATTGTCAGAGTTGATAAATAAACCATAAATAAAAAATCTGTTTATTTAACAGTTGTTTGGAAATGGTGAGGTCTTACTGTTTTGGTTATGAGCTAGGACATATGAAATGTACTACAGTTTTTGAACTAGGAAAGAAACTCTCCACCCAAGAGAATGTTTTCAAGTGCAGCCATAGTGAAACTTTTTATGTATGCTTTCCATTAGAAGCACATACCTGGTATTGGCGGATATTTACTTCCCCACCTCTTTGAAATACGTGATCTCCATATTGCCGAATCAGAAAGTATTTCATGGAAACGTTTACATACTAAGCTCATGGAATTAGTAATAAATCTTGCATCCAAATAAGAGCAGATATGAAGGAAAATCTGTAATGAAGGAACATTATATTATCAAAAATAAAAGAAAATTAACATTTCATCCTGTTCAATAGTTTGTAAAATCCTGGGTGTCATATTATCTTTGGCATGTCCATTTACCTGCATGTAACAATGGATAGAATATTGTCAGGTTTTATCCCAAGTAAATTGTCAAATATGTTTCCTTTAAGTTGCACTGATCTGTCACCTTTCCAAAGACAAAAATTCATAATCTGGCAAGACTAAAAGATTTCTTAAGGGCATATTTTTATTCTATGGTATACATAACACCAGTTTTCTTTGCAAGACTTTCATGCCCCATTTTGTATTTTATCTCTCAGTCCCTAAAATACTGAGTATGCATGATGACAAAGTGTCGAGGAGCACGTTCGGATTTATGACAATAAACAACGGCAAACTGGAGAAAATTACATAATGAGGAACACTGTAATGTGTACTCTTCACCAGATCATGGATATGCAGGACATATAGCACAAATGGATAAGATTAGAAATGCAAAATAAATTTTAGTATGGAAAACCTCTCCAGGATTCTGTTAGGGTGGCATAACAAAAAAACAGGTCTTTCGGAAATTTGGTGTGAAAGAGAGAACTGGATGTAACTGGTTCAGGATTTGGGAAAAGACTGAAATGAAGAATATGTAAGTTGATCTTTCTCATTTTTAATTTTCTACTGCCACTTTTCTACATGAATTATGGACACAATACAGCAGTTACATGAGCAATAAATAACAGATACAAACAACTGTGTTTACATGAATGCATATTTTAAACATGCCCCTGTTCTGATAGAAAATAGAATGTAATTCAAAGGACCACATACCTCTACTGGAATGTTTCCTAAAGACCATTGTTCACTATTGGTGCCAGTATCTTCAACCACTGAAGCATCACACATTTCAATATTAGTCAGAAATTAAAATTATTGAAAATATCGTGATGAAAACTGTGAGGTTTTCTCTTTAAGGAAACAAAATTCGTGTTGTAATCTGTTTAAAAACAATGCATTCTAAAATACATTATTCATTTGTTGTTAATATAAATGAGGCATTCACAGTTCACAAAAGAACGATAATTTATTTCCGGTCGTTAAGCTCTTAGACTACCTCTCAAAACTGCAGTTCACAATAAGAAGTTACGCAGTTCACATACCTAATATGGTTAATCGAGGACAGAATGTTCAAAACACAAAGACATTCTTCAACATTGCTGCAATGATATGGAGACTTCCTCCTACATGAGAGAAAACGACAGGGATAATTTTATGTAAGGTATATTCTTAGAACGTCAAGCCCTAATACCCTATCAGTCAATTCGTTAAAAAAAAATAAACAAACCAACAGCTGTTGCTGCTCTCCTTCCATCACACTTCCATATGAATTTACCCCTCCAGGAAGGTCGAGTACTACTAATGAAACAAATCGAAAAATCCAATCTTGCTTTAAAGAATGGGGAATGTAGTCCATAAAGGCCTAATCTTTTATTAGTAATGATAAATACTTATATACACGTTTTATAGTTCTAGGCCATATTTTGCTGTGACATCTTCCATCTGCTGGTGGTATTATAAACTGCTTAGTAAGACATATGCGTCATGTGCTGCCCTCTCAAGGGAGCATGGGAGAAACTGAAACAGTATTTGTAGGTAAATCGTGTTTGCAGCTGTTGTCCATCGCGTTGCTGCGAGTGAAGACTCAAGCACGAAACCAAACAAATACACAACGCAGTTGAACGCGGTTAGATTTTCGTCTTTCATGTTAGAATTGTGCAAAGAAACCCGCGATGTTTGCGGATGACTTATCTTTCTAACATATGAAGTGAGTTTTGTGTTTAAAAAATAGTTACAGTAGTGTCATAAACTATTTTGTTAAACGTGTGTTACTCTTGTTGCTATTCAAGAAATGGATGAAGAAGACGCCGGTGGCGGAGTCACGAAATCTCCAATCAGACGTTTGGGGTCCACCAGAAAACTGCTCACCTTCAATAGTAAGTGGTTAAATGTGTGAACTTTATTAATCATTACAGCAAGGGTGTATATGTCGCACGAGTGGTGAAACAATAATGGAAACGATTTGCAACAATTGAAACACGATAAACTGTTTCACTTACGATGTTCTGTTTAGTAATATTTGCAAAAGTGCTGGTTGTAATTTTAGTTGTTTTTGGCGTTGTGTGTGAAAAAGTTGTTTTATTTTTTAATGTTTTCCCCCCAAACTTTCATTGTTTGTCGTTGATAGTAATAGATGGTTTAGATTATGAGACTATGCAAATTTGTTGAAACACACTAACTGTACTGGTGGTATAACCCATATTATGCTACAAAAAATCGTTTAAATAATGCCGTTGCAATACATTTTAGCTGGTAGGGATCTTCTGATTGATGTAGCTAGTCTTTTATTGTGTTGTAGGGATCCACCCTCCTATATAGTGTACATGGAACGTGAAGGGGGAACCTAGGGTAGAGTTGCCCCATCCTAATCCATTTTCTATTTCGAGTGTGCCAGGATGTCGCTCTGTAGACAGTTGCTTATACAGTATACTGCAGACAAACTTAGCGTCGGAACGAAACGATATTGAAAGTGAGTTCGGGCTGTCAGATGCGTCCTCATGTAAAATATTTATATGAAAATATTAGTTTTGATTGTCATTCTGCATACGAACTCAACCTCAGAATAACGTACTTTAGTATGACACATTGATTTTTTTTTCAGTTTGATCATAAGGCATTTGGAATTTTAATGTATTGTGAATTCTATGCACGAAGATGGGGAAAATTGTCACAAGATACCTTCCCTGGAAGTTGCTAGTTGAATTTAATCTTTGTTCATAACGTTGCCGGTGCAATATATCCCATACTCTACATGAAGTTAAAAAAGAAATTTTAAACAAGTTTGTAAAAAAAAAGACGAATTGTTTAAAATGTTCTGACGTGACAAAAAGCGTACGTCATAAATTATATAATGTTTCTTTAAAAATATATTCGACACTGTGTGTAATTAATTGTGCAAATACAAAAATTTGTATTGTTGATTAATTTTTTCAACGATACGATACATGACACATGGAATTATAATGCAAGTACCGTTTATTGGTTCTGTCAGTAATAGATTGTTATCTACAATAAATGAAAATCCTTGGGTTTCACAGTGCAAACTCTCAGTTCCATCCATTAAGAATGTCAACGGTTTGATTTGTTTCTCTCCAGTAAGAACTGATATTCAAATGACGCCGTTGCGCCGTAGAAAATGGAATGTGAATACATTCCACTCCTTTTCTCAAGGTTAACGTATATTTTTTTTAATTCTCGTTACTAAAGAAAATACGTTGGTGGAAAATGTTAACTAACACTAGGAAGCCATTACACAAGGTTATCACGAAGAGAGGAAGAAGGGGATATATCTCATTGATATATTATTTAATATCACGTCACGGTCAAGCCAATTTAACGCCGCGGTTATTCTCTGCGGCGGAATTTAGAAACACAATGATGCGTTTTCGCTGTTATTCCTTTTCGCTGGTGTTCGACTCCCGGGACTTGCAAATTTTCTCTTTTTCTCCAGTACGTCCAAACCAACTCTGGGGTTTACTCAGTCACCCTTATCACTCTGGTGCATGGAGCTTTTTTTTTTACATTTTGGGATGAACTGCAGAGTCTCACGTCGTGAGACAGAGACATCCGTTGTCTTCTGGATTCAGCTTCCACTCGTGGTTTCAGTAGCTGATTTATGGAACACATTTTACGCTGTCGTGTAAAAAAAAACAACAACATGGCGTGTCTGTCAGCCCCTGCTCTGAGGGGCAGTGGGGAAAATATTAGAAAGACGAATGAACTGTCGGGGGCGGTCGTTTGGGGGGGGGGGGGGGGGGGGTGAAATATCGGCTGTCGCTTTGTGAAGAAGCTGGGTATTCTTCAAGGACCACATTTATGCTGCATCTGCTGCTGGTGATTGTCAATGATGCCTTGAACAAGTTCTGTGAACTGAACCCCTGATGGGGGAGTCACTACATCGAAGCGAACAGAACCGAATCAGCAAAAATACTTCCCGATCTTATTTTCTGAAATGTTTCGCAACGGAAAACTCAATTCAGACCTGCGAGGTATTGTTGGATACCCAACCTAAATCACATTCTCCATTTTACAAATACCAACATCACGTGCGGTTTCAACCAGCGGCACCATGGAAGTTAAGCAGTGCACGGTTACAGAAAGGAGTGCACTTAAGTTTATTCAGACAATTATATAGCACAAAGATTATTAATAAAAATAAAACGAATTCTTTGCAGCTCGCTCAAAAGCTCTAACAAAGTTCATGGATCAAGAAATCTAAAGTGATAGAATTATATTTTGTAACAGGGGTCCCATTTATTAACCATTTGATGTCGGAGCTCGTCTAAATAGCATTTAAGAATCCAGTCCGTACCGCGAAGAAAACACTACACTTCACCATTACGAAGATCGACTGCTTATTGCATTTGAAGGAAATTATCACTCTTTACCCTGAGAATCGAACGAATCCGACAAATGCATAATCAAAAGCTACTGACTGTTAAAGCAGACAAGTGGTATATATGCTTACCACCAGGCTTTCAAGGGTTTAAACAGTTTCATCAAGAATTTCGACTACTAACAAGTCTTGTTGCTTTAGAAATTCGAATCCCACACTGTTTAACGGAATTCTTTTATTATAAATGACGACGTAAACAAACAGAAGTCTATGGAATAAAAAATTGAATTTGTGTTAGAAAGAAGACAAGCCTAATTCTCTTCCAAGAGTTCACAAATGTAAATGAAAACCTGTAAATGTTATAAGCAATAATAATAATAATAAATAGGATGCCATTACCTCACTTTCACCACAATTTCGTTTGTCCCTGGGAAAGGATCTGATTAACTAAGGTCACAAGCCCGAAATTTTGATCTTCCGGGTGTGGATTGGTTGGTGGTTAACGTCCGTAGGATCATGCTGCCTCCATATTCAGGGCTAAAGACTTACTACCCAGAAGAAGGACGTTAAACTAATTTCATTTGTGCCGGATTTCTAAAGACGTTCTCCACACTGTTGACTTATTTTTGGTTCTGCCTGTAGGTCGCAAACAACTGTTGGTTTATCTGCGTGTATCAGCCTTCAAATGTTTGCAGTTCTTACACGAATCGCTGTACATGTTTTATCACGGGTTGTACAAGTCGACAAGACACAGACTAATTATCATCAGCTGTTAGTAGTAGCTAGGAGCGTCAGGAACTGTACGTTTCCCCACTTAAGACATTGCACATTTCAGGTAATTCCTCGTTCTTCTGACAAACACAAATACACTAGACCTCATATATTCAACACCGCTAATACAGCAGTTTGGCATTGGAGACCATCCTGAGCCAGTTCTATGCATCGGCCATCCCCAGAACATATTTCCCTGAAGTACTTCTTAGTATTATTTTTATATATTTCATTTTAAATTTTATTTGAGGATTCCCCACCAAAATTCCACACGTATTTCTTGCCTTCCGCGTATGAACTACCTAACATCACCTCATGTCATTTGACTGTTATCTCTGAAGTCCACAGAGTGTCTTTAAAGTCGGATATGCCACGGCGGTCCAGCGGTTAGAACGCTGGGGTCTCGGGTTCGATTCCCGGCGGTGCCCGAATTTATAACTTGTGTTGGGCAAGGCCGTGGTCTAGGCAACACGGAGTTTTCTTCCGTGGCATCCCAACAATTACTCCATTCACACACAGAAGAAGGCAGTGGCAAACCACTTCTGGATCATCTGCCAAGAACGTATATGAACAGGTCCCAGTCCGAGAAAAGGATGGAAGGATCCTGTTCATATGGACCTGTCGTCACACAGAAATAATAATAATAAATAATAGTCGCACAATAAACAAGCGGGAATCGAACTTTGATACGCAAGGTACAGTCCACGACTGTAATCTTGAGACTTACAGGTTGAGGAAGTGTGGTGAAGGGGGAAGGTGGAAAGATAGTCTGCCTTTAACGCTTCGGACTTCCTGAATTCCTTGCAAGTCTCAAGATTACAGTCGCGGACTGTAAGAGGCTTTTGCCATGCGTTTGCGAGTTGGGTTTCTAGATTTTGTGAGAAATTGGTGTGGGGGGGGGGGGGGAGCAACTCGAAATCGACAGAACGGAGGAGAGATTCTAGAAACATCTGTTCACGTATCCTGGCAACGAGACTTAACGAGAATTTTACATCGCCGAAGCAATTCGAATCAGATGCTCTCGTCCCTTTGTGCTAACTTCTTCGAAAATTAAACCACTCCACTCCCCGTCTCCTTTCGTCATAAATCGTTTGAAACACAGACTGCATAAAAAATTTTGATTACAAAATATGACCGAACTTGCCCGTTTAAAACGCAAATTAAACCAGGAACAAGTCTATCGTCATGTAATAGACTCAGCCAACCCCCCCCCCCGTGACGCTCGAGTCAAGGTCACCCTGGTTGCTAGGCCGCTGCTCGGGATAAATGAATGTCTGTGTTTCTCCGAGAAGCCATTTCTTAAATTCTTGACAACAAAAACTAAAGAAAGAAACAACTTTCTTGTCTTTTACTGATGAACTAAGGCTTGCAGGTGGTGTTATAGTTAGGGGTCGCGTTTTGAATAGAACATTATATTCGTGTAGAAGGAACTTGGCCAGTATAAAAGCGTCTTAAAACTGATACCTTATAGCTGTTGCATGTACCCATACTTTATCAGGACCCTCTTTAATATTATCATACCATCTACGTCTAGGTCTCTCAAGTGGGCTCTTTCCTTCAGAATTTTTTTGAACCCGTTATATTGGGGCCTGCGTGTTGATAAAATGGTCAGAAACAGAAGGATCTGCCTCTGCTGGAATCGAAACGTGATCTTCCAGTCCGTAAACAGTACTTACTGTGTGCATGTCGCATCTTGGAGCTGGGAGAAAAATGCGGTTTTGTGTCGGAAGTGAAACACTTGTTTTGAAACGCCTTGTAACTTGACACCGGATCGACGTAAGTCACTGTACACGAACTTCGCTTTGTATGCAACCCGCGCTGTGAAGTTTCCGGTGTGTTTATATTGACGGTCGACGCCGTGACTGATCCACCATCATCTGTCTTCAATTTGTTTTACCATAATCCTATTTTTCCTTGTTGTTTAATTTTAACCGTCTAATCACAATAAAATATTTTATTAAATATTAAAATATTATTACTACAATTAACATTTAATATTTAAAATATTTAATAATATTGTGATGATTATAATTGTTTAATTTTAACCGTCTAATCACAATAAAATATTTTATTAAATATTAAAATATTATTACTACAATTAACATTTAATATTTAAAATATTTAA
>NW_019059632.1:228245-242686 GCF_000696155.1 Zootermopsis nevadensis | reverse complement strand
ATCTTGTAGCTAGTCGAAGTTCTTTAAAGTTGTTGACAGTACTAAAGCCGGCACTTCAAGCGTAGACGGCTTCTTTACCGTCTCATTAGTCGCCTATACAGGGTGTTCCATAAATGGCATTGTCTTTCATGTTATCAGAATTTTCCGCTTGTATATTTGGGGGCGAAAGTGCTTTGATAATCAGAATAAGACTTCAAAAGGTTAATCTGTGTTCCTCTCACCATAAGAATTGCGTGGAATTGGCAGTTAACTCTCGTTTACCCATGGAAATGATACGAGAGATTGATAATGCAGTAAGTTTCATTACCGACACCCAAAATAAATTAAAAAAAATGGGGCGTGGTCAGTCTTCGTAAATAGGCGAGCTCGAATGTTGACGGATTTTGGTGCGTGCGGGTTGGGTTTTGTTCTGCAGATTATAATATTAACTACAGAATAAACAATTCGTCTTTCACGTCTATAGGCCAGTGTGTGTGTGTGGTCTGATAATGTTGTTATTCATTATGAGAAAATTGTTTTTTTTAACCTTTGATTTCTTGAATCACGTAGCAACTGTATCCTTCTCCGACTTCTGTAATCTGTGGCATAAAGAGAGTTAGTTTTTGAAGATTTCCGTCTTCTGAGTTATTGCGCCCTGTAGTCTGCCTCTATCATCAGGGAGACAAATCGTCCTGATGATGGAGGCAACAAGGACCTCCGAAACGCCGGTAAACTTCTACCAGACTACACGGAGCTACAACCCAGAAGACAGCCATCTTCGGACTCATCGCCATGAGAACTTCAAATACTACAGAATATCTATTACCATGGGCCGGAAGTTGATTGAGTTGTCCATCGCAGAAATTTTGATGCGCGGTGTAATTTTTTTTATAATATCGATTTGAAAGGACGGCTTAAAGATTACTTGAAATCAGAACTTGTTTTGTGGACTGTCGGTGGAAAGACGCTCATCGCTTTGAAAGAAAGAGACCGGCTTCCAAACAAACAATGTATATTACAAATCTAGGCGGCGTCCGGGGGGGGCGGACCGGAAAACTGGTGACTAGACAGCGTCTCCAGTCAGAGGAGAAATCGACTCCGCGAGGGAGAGGAAGAAACTGGATTTTCCGGGAAGGGGGGGGGGGTGTCTGCAGAGCAAGAAGGGACTAAATCCGATTTTACACCATTTCGCGAGATTTATTGTTGGCTTGTTTTTGGTAAATTCAGTGTGAACGTAAAATGGCGACGGACGGCTTCGGGCGATGTGCGGTTGTCATGGTGATTGACGCTCGTTCTCCAAGACGTAAAGTCGGTCTACATGAATGGAGCAACGCTCCCTCGCCAAGAGCAGAAGTTTGAAAACGGATGCCTTATCCCTGAGCGGGACCCAAGACGCTGGGTGTTTAGAACAGCGTCTGTGATGTCTTGTACAAGGGGTGGCCAGTTTGTGTCCAGCGGAGACTCACTGAAATGAAAGAATATGGAAAATAAACAGTAAGAAAGTAATTAATAAAGGAAAAAAGATCGAAAGAAGCCAGCCTATACTTCATTAAGCTTTGAACCTTAATTACTCACAATTAAGTTACGTGTCGTGAAATTAATACAGCATTTCAGAATAGTTATGTTGCTTATTTCAGGTTAGATCAGTATCATGTACTTCTTAAACATGTACGCGCATGCGCACTGTTGATTTTGCTTGTTTCGTGTCATTTGAGGATCTGAAGGTAGAATATTAAATGTATTTTTTTTTAAAAAAAAAAAGGTGGGCTCATAAAATTATTTGGAGCTGTCAGGGGCTAAAGTTAGTGTGTATTGTGGAACATTGCTGTTAATGTAATTAAATCACGAATATCATCTTTGGTCTGGGAATGTAACTCGAGGAGAGGAAACAAGAATTAAGTACAAAGTTGTGGTTGTGAAGCTCTGTAGAAATGCTGTCTCTTCGATACTGAAAGGAAGTCGCTGAGAAGCTTTTGAATGATCTGTGTTGGACCTTCGCGTTCTGTTTCCTCACAGTTTCCGAAACTGCAACATGGCCGCTGTGTTTTGAAATGGGTAATGGTAGCCAACTGTCCAACAAATAAATCCCCGGTTAGACCTTTCAAGTTGGCTACGACCACGGCATTCTTCCGCAAGCTGTGCGTAATGTCGGTAATTTCTCCGTAAAATGCCACTCTTTTTCGTAGCGCCCGCCGCTGAAGATGGCCACCCCTGGTGGTCGTGTCTGCTCAGTGTTATTGCTGATTCATTACAAGTCAGCGGCCTCTGTAGATGAAATTGAGAACTTAAACAAGGTCCCGATCAAAGTTCTAACATCCGTCTGCTCTTATCTGCGTGCTCCCACGCCGTTCAGTGTTTGTGTTGGCGCATGAAGGGGTACACGGATCTATTTTCAGGACCTCCGCCGACCCCAACGCTGTCTGGTGCTCAGGGAACGAACATGGGGCCCGCGAAGAAGACTCCGAGCTCTGACACCCGTTGTGAGCGGTGCAGTCCGAATTTCTCCCCAGGATGCGCTTGTAATTGCTTTCCTGTTTTGATTCTTTGGTTCTTGGCGTCTCTGTTCATATCGTTGCTAAGATACCGTTTTGAGAGGCTTAAATCCGTAGGAATCCTAAGATGGCTGTGTTCTAAATTGTCGTGCCGTGTAGTCTGGTACAAGTTTACCGACGTTTCAGAGGTCCTTGCTGCCTCCATCTTCAGAGCGGATATCGCCCTGATGATGGAGGATTTTCTTAGTTGTTTTTATGATCGCGACGGGGCCTAATGTAATGGATGGGCGTGGCATTTCCATGGCAACCGTAACGTAACGCAGTGAGTGGGCCCAGTGACAGTTGACAGATGATCCCAGGTCGGTACGCCGCGGTGGGTTCAGAGGCACTTTGCCTGAGTCGCAGTGTACAGAAAACTTACACTACGCAAATGACTAGCTTTGCAGTTTTAACAGCCAACTACAGCCTCTAAACAGAATCCTTTTGAGAAGCTGTTGGTCGCTGTGCTGATCAAGACATTCCACGCCTTTGATAGAACCCGAAGGCTCTCAAGAGCCCGCCACCGGTCCGTGTCATGATCGGGACGGCCATAATTTTACTTTAGGTTACTATGTGTTATTTTTATCTATAAAACTATTGTCAAAATTTGTGTAGGATGAACGACTGTTCCAAGTATTGACATAGAAAAATTTCATAAGATGATAGAGTTGCGTCATATTGTGAAAATATATATTTAATTAATTAATCTTGTCCGTCTAATCACAATTTAAAATTTAAAATTAAGATAATTAAAATACCATGTGATGCTCCTTATCGAAACATTCGATTTACATTTGGAACATCACTTTCTCACTACATGTTTCGGTTCTTAGATGAACCATCTTCAGGTGTATAAAAATTACAATTATATAAACTTAAAACTTAATCATAATTTCTTATATGCAACTTTTTTGTACTTGTTTATCAGTTATTAGTGAAAGTGGAAGTGAACATCACCTGAAGATGGTTCATCTAAGAACCGAAACATGTAGTGAGAAAGTGATGTTCCAAATGTAAATCGAATGTTTCGATAAGGAGCATCACATGGTATTTTAATTATCTTAATTTTAAATTTTAAATTGTGATTAGACGGACAAAGATTAATTAATTAAATATAGAAAAAAAATACACAGGTCTTTAATGACATGCTACAGCACACATCTATTTTAATATTATCCTCCCATCTGCATTTAGGTCGTCCGTGTAGGTTACGTTTAAAATGTGTACTAGAGAATTTTTTTATACTGACAACCGTGTATTTTAAAACGTCCACAGTTCCGTTCCGTGTTTCTTTCGCCATTATACTTTTGTTTAAAATGGTATAAGAAACAGCCTCACTTATCACGCTGTCACATTACCCGCATGTCCCCTAAGTTATTTCCTTTCGAATGAATGCGTTCTACAGACGAACGTGGCCTCCATAATTGGTACGTGCCGTGGTAACAGAACAGATAGTTCGGGGGTCATGGTGGCATATTGAGACGTATATATTACGTGTTTCCAGGGCAACGGCAGCAATATTGAATAAAGATGAGTTCAAAAGGCCTTGTACTCTGCCACGTTTACAGCCTACATAATAGTAGCTCATAGTTGTTCAAGATTCTGTCTTTTGAAATGTGTGTTTCAAAAGGGCAGGTACGCGATTGCATGTGAAGAAATTATTATCTTGCGGGCTTCATGTACGTAAAAATTATCTCGTGTGTGAACACAGAAGCGAGCAGCTGTTACAAATTAATATTGAGATTCTTTACCTCAAATCAACCACAACAACTTCCTCAGGATTCATTTCAAGCTCGCCTATCAGATTCTTACGTCGTTCGACGATAAATAGCTGACGCAGTTGATGCACTGTCGTTACATAACGTTTCTTTACCTGTCCTACGAACTAGAGAATTCATTCCCAAACCGATCCCTGCTTCTTGCGTTACGCAATTTTAACTTATCACTCGAGCGTAGATCCACACGAATTACCGTGGAAATATGATTTTTTATATTTATTTTTATGCAAATTTCAGCTTGGAAATGGGGGGGGGTTAAATTAATGTCTTTTTGGTGGTAATCTTGGCATGGAAAGGGTCAGGTGTGGTGTTTTGACTACACGTCAAGTAACTCTTCGCACACGATAGAAAGTTCTCTTTACGCAAAGGGAATTAAGATATTTAATTGAAAACATCTGACGTGCGGTTAGCGCTTCGTGATTGTCATTGAAGTGAAAGTCTGGATGATAATAAGTAGTTTAAATTTTCTTATTTTACGTCACGTGGCTTAATGTCTGTCAAAACGGTGGTCAGTGAAACTCCGAAGGTATAATGACTAGAAGGGAAATATATAGGCAAAAATAAAGAGATATTTGTAAGATCACGTGCTTATGAATACTTTGGTTTCGAAGTGTCAGTAGGTTATTATTTTTAGTGGCTTTAAAGTGCCAAATTGTCACCTAAAAAAGAATTCAATTTGTATTTTAATTCGAACTGGGTTCAGCTGGTCCATGATACTTATGTGAACACGACCATTTTCCAAAAATGACCCAATACCCTGTATGAATTATTTAGCTTACGTGATTTATTTATTTAGTGTTCTGTCTGAGGACAGGTCCATATGAACAGGATCCTTCCATCCTTTTCTCGGACTGGGACCTGTTCATATACGTTCTTGGCAGATGATCCAGAAGTGGTTTGCCATTGCCTTCTTCTGTGTGTGAATGGAGTAATTGTTGGGATGCCACGGAGGAAAACTCCGTGTTGCCTAGACCACGGCCTTGCCCAACACAAGTTATAAATTCGGGCACCGCCGGGAATCGAACCCGAGACCCCCAGGATTACTCACATGAAATTGTGCGCCAGGAAACAATGGTTTCTACGGAACTTTTGGTCGGAAATCTTCGAGACAATAGACCATCAATACTTGTTTTTGTGAACGGACAAATTTATGGTAATTCAGTTTATATACATCCTGTTGGCCCCTTTTCTGGCCACAGCCGCCAGGGGATCTCGTCTCGCTGACATATGAGGAGACCCGAAAACGGAATTTTCTAAACGTGTCTTCCCTTCTGTTTTGATGATTGAGACGTATAGCTTTAACAGATCGCAGACGTTGGAGGACCAACCACATGTTGTATCAATTACCAGCCTCTAACCCAACTACAGTTCTTTGTGTTAGATAATTTGTTATATCTGTTACATGTGTGTGTGTGTTTGTGTATCGATTCACATCTGTGCATGTCGCAACATGAGGGCCGTGAGAAACGAACGGCACGCTGTGTGTTTTGTGACAGTGACCATGGGTCTCACACTTTCGTGACAATAAAATATTTCTCCGTTATAATCCGCTGTTTCTCCTCACATTCCTCCCAAAACAATCGACTGCACGTTATGTTAAAGACAAGTTCAGTTATGGTTAGCGTTGTGATATAAACTTCCGCCAAGAACGATATAAATCCTTTAAAGACCATTGGTAATTATACGTACCAGTTGCTGTAAGAATCAGCAATTCTCCACTTCTCCGACGGAGTTTGTGTTTACTGTTATCCTTAATGTAAACAGCGTTAACCGGTTGATTTCTTTGTAATGGTGAAGTCTTGTGCTTTCTTTGAGGTACGGACTTGGTTCTTAAATATTATGTAAACGAGATTCGGCTTCAAATCCTCAGTTTTAAGGCAAATGCCAAGGTATAATTCAAAAAGGGGTACGGTCCGCTACCCACAATCACGGAGACCTTCAGCCGAAGCGATCTCACCCTCTCTGGGTTCAAACCCCAGAGTGCAACCAACCAAAATCCTTTGCAGAAAGGACAAGTTGCCTGATGGGATAACCTCTCATCAGCAGCAACAGACCCTAGTTTGAATAGTCCAGGTTTCCACCACGACAGAACCCCCGTTAACGTATGCAAATTTCCGTTTCAGTTTACCATTTCCAGCAATGCATATGGTACACAGGATTGGTTTGTTGGTTCGGCTTCAAAGGGTCAATCGTAATTGGTACGTTCGTTTGTATACAAGAAACAGTCGTTTAAAGGAAGTGCGAATTTATCTTTTACGGCTAACAGGAAGTTCACACGTTATCGGACATGGCGTTCTAAAATTGTATGCGCGTGTGGGCCTGAAATAACCTGTTTTAACTATACAATAATCCGACACGTGGAACAACCAGCGCTGAAATTATTCCGCCCTTAACCCTTTGAAGCCGAAGATTGTCTGAATATTATTTATGAATTCAGTCCGTACCGCGAAGAAAACACTACACCTCACCATTACGAACATCAGCTGGTTAACCCTTTGAAGCCGAAGCTCGTCTTCATAATATTTACGAATCCAGACCGTACCGCGAAGAAAACACTTCACTTAACCATTAGAAGTCGAATCAGGTGGTACCACATAAGATTTAACATCCCGGTCAAAGCCTTAACGAAACACAGGAAGACAGACAGAACGTCTCTTCGTTTTATTCAAGTGATTGTTTGCTCGGTTTAATTGAGGGAGAATTATTAGAAGAGGAATTGAGTTTGGGATGTCTGAGAAACAAGACAGGGTGCTGAGGAGAAAGGAGGATATTTCGACGTGAGACAGAGCTCCGGGTGCATGACAGATTCTGAACGGGTAAGGTTGAGTGTGGTCTTTTTTCTGGAACGGTACATTATCTCCATCGCTTACCCTACCGATGGCGACACTGATGACAGTAATTTATCTTGAATCTGTAGCCACTCTCCAGTGTATTTCTTACAGTTTTCCCAAATTTTGCATGGTATATTTCTTGTGGTCCTCCCAGAGACTGCCCGTCAGTGTAGCTCGCCCTGCGGGGTGTGGCGATAACCCCCGTTCATCTGTCACCATAGTTCAACCCAGCTAATGACTGCCCTCTTCATTTATTTATGTGTGGAGACTGTCTACCTTTTTTATACCCTTCTGCATGTGTCTGCGTGCTTTATAACCGTTTGCCTTTAAAGTATTTCCTTTCATAAGGGACGCCATTCATTATGTTTCGCCCTTAAAATGGTTTTTCAGAACTTTTTTTTGTGATATGAATTATGAATCTTCTGTCTTCCTTCTGTTAGTTTTTTAACGATGCAGAATCCTTAAAGAGAAGCTGGAAAACTCATCTCCGTCTTCTTAGGAGTGCGTCGCATTATTTTAGATATGACCCGTGACCCGTGCGGTGCTTGAACCAAAGACAGTCGACAATGACGCCAGTCAAATCGATTTTCTTTACTTTTATTTTGAAAATTTAGTCATTAAACATTCTGGGCTTTGAATTTGATTATATGTATAAACGTGTGCCTTGTATATTTATGTATTAAATCTTTTTGATTGTATATTGCATTAGTTTAATTATTTATTTAGTGTTCTGTCTGACGACAGGTCCATATGAACAGGATCCTTCCATCCTTTTCTCGGACTGGGACCTGTTCATATACGTTCTTGGCAGATGATCCAGAAGTGGTTTGCCATTGCCTTCTTCTGTGTGTGAATGGAGTAATTGTTGGGATGCCACGGAGGAAAACTCCGTGTTGCCTAGACCACGGCCTTGCCCAACACAAGTTATAAATTCGGGCACCGCCGGGAATCGAACCCGAGACCCCAGGATTACAAGGCCAGCGTTCTAACCGCTAGCCTTCTGGGACCTTTTATGTTGTGTTTCCATAGTAACCTAGGCCGTCGGAAAACCACGAATAATTATCTACAGTTGTTGAGATGTGGCAGGGAACGTTTAATTGATTGGATTTCTGAAACATAGAGTGGATAGAATAGTCAGTGCGACTGACCGAGGTAACTCGTGTGTAGTGTGGAAATGGTTACGCCGCGTGTCAGCAAGGAAATTTTATTAACTTATTTTGGAGAAGTGCGGCCTTAAGTAGGATTTTATTATCTGGATTCTGGAACATCTACTTTTTTGTAATTGTTTTTATATGCGTGTGTGGGCCCTGTTTTTGGTCTTTTATTGCCACTCGTTAACTGCGTTCCGTCCCCGTGTTTTAAAATGTGGAAACTTTCTGTACTTTTTGCCCCGTTAGGTTTTTATTTATTTATTTAATATCGGTTTATTTTCGGGTCAGCGAGTATTATTGCTTGAATGAGGGCTATTGAAGACAGAGTACTGAGGAAAATATTTTGACCGAATAGGGGAGATGTAACAGGAGGGTGAGAACTCGTAATGTGTCGGGTTCGGGTGAAGGTTACGAAATGGACGAAGAGGGAAAAGTTCGAGAGAAATAACCGTTCCATTGTTGCAGCTGTAGTAACAACAATGAAACATGTCTCTCTTTGTCATCGCCAGGAAATCGATTGCAGTTTTGAGTTCCGCTCCCACCCAGATCCAGTTTTGTTTGTTCCGACGTTCGGGATTTGTTAGGCGTCGAGAAAAGGGATCGTTTGATTATATTTCCGAATTATTCTGTCTATTAAATTGATTAGCTGTCATTGCACATTGAAATTAAAGAAGAGACTTTTCAGTTTTCATTTTGACTCTTACTGCAAACAAAATGGCCGTGAGACATGAACAAAAAACAATTGACTGTCACAATTCGTATTGTGATGCTCTCTGGTGGGATTATAGTTAACGAGCTGACGTTGTTTCTGAGTTGTCTTGTGTATTTTCGCAGGGTTATTAATTTAGAGACTGACACAAATGGCTTGACAAGGCGTAATTAATGGATGAAAGAAAAAGTCCTTGCCCTTCTAACAAACCTTTTTATCACCGATTCTCGGAAGTGACCAGATTTTGATAATGAACGTTCTGCCTGTTACAGCCACGTTCACAACTTTGTAACCAAGGGAGGAAAAGACTTGGCTTAATTTTTTAGGTTTTTTTTGGATTGAAGGCTGCAGTGGAAATACAGGGCTCAGATAATTTTGAATAAAAAGCAAAAATATAAAATCTCACCAAAAGATGTGTTGGAAGGAGAAGTTAAAGTTGTCATCCAAAGGAACTACAGAAGACACTATCAGTGTTTACCACAAATTACAGTGCACATTCCATCATACAAAAAGCCTAATATTGACACTTATGAATTATCATCTTTTCACGAATGTCTAGAAATGAACAGGTTTTAACTCAAATGTTCATTTCCCCATCTGCGAGACCCCATCATACTATAAATAGTATTAACAACATTTTTATTAAAGATGGCTGTCTTCTGGGTTGTAGCACCGTGTAATCTCGTAGAAATTTACCGGCGTTTCTGAGGTCCTTGCTGCTTCCATCATCAGGGCGATGTTCGTCATACCGAAGACGAAGATGGGAAGATTATATTGGAAACACATCTCTTACACGCAGCATGGACCGCACTGAGAGTGGTTAAGATGGACCCAGCTATCGGGCTTTGTATTGGACTCGGTGTTGGACAGAACCAGGGTACAGTACTCAGGACCAAACCTTACGTTTCGCCTACGTGAGTCGGTAGCCGGATGAGAATTTATAAGGATGCGATGTTCGAATCAAGTTTCTTCTGAATACACCTCTGGATAAAATACAAAAAAAAGTGGACGACACGATCCGAGTGACAACATGTGACGTGTGTGGCGCTAGTGTCGTGTTCTTAAGCCCTGTTCTAGACTGCCGCTCAGCCCAGTGGGGTGGCGCTGTCGGCCGACAGCATTGTTCCAGATGGCATTACAGGCTCCAGTACGCTCTGCCTGCAACAAGGACCTAAGGCCATTTAGGCGAACAAGAGGAATTGATGTCTTTCTGGGGTCCATTGAATGCTGATAGTTTCATCTTACTTGCCGCATCAACCCAAATTTTGGCTACTGTTGCTGATTTTTTTATTTAGTGTTCTGTCTGACGACAGGTCCATATGAACAGGATCCTTCCATCCTTTTCTCGGACTGGGACCTGTTCATATACGTTCTTGGCAGATGATCCAGAAGTGGTTTGGCATTGCCTTCTTCTGTGTGTGAATGGAGTAATTGTTGGGATGCCACGGAGGAAAACTCCGTGTTGCCTAGACCACGGCCTTGCCCAACACAAGTTATAAATTCGGGCACCGCCGGGAATCGAACCCGAGACCCCAGGAACTAAATATATGTACGCTGTTGATGAAGGCAGCGAGGACCTCTGAGGCATTAGTAAACTCCCTATCACGGCGTTAGCACGCGGAATGCAGTCGTCTGTTTGTTTTACTAAAACGAATATCGTATCGAGTTTGGGTGCAGGCATGGAGTGAAATTCATGAGAACGATTCTCACATGACTGTTGCCGACATCTTGAATTTAGGTACTGCAGATGACATGTGTGTTCACAATTTGAAGTTGGTGCCTCTGGGGAAACTGTGCATCGATTCGAGTGCCAGGATCTTCGTCCTGGTTTCATTTCTCGTCAGATCGCCTATCCAGAAAGCAGCTGTTGGTCCGTGAAAGGCTGGCAGGTGCGATCCGTGATCTAAGTTTCAAATAAACTTGAAGGGCATCGGAATAACACGCATTTGGTTTCAAACTCTTTCCGTGCTGTTTAAAAACAGACTGAGAAGAACTCCTCTCCAAATTACATTATCTGCCATTTTGCATATCACATTCAGCCTTCACGTTTAAACTGTTTCAGATACAAATCTGTCCACGTTGCAGGTATCTCATTTCTAATTTTTTTGCTGTGGGCGTAACTTGAAAAAACTGATAATCCTGAAGTTCACTTGTTCGTGGTTCCTTAAGGTTCGTCACCTTGTCCACAAAAAAATAAAAAGCCACTGAATTCTGTCCTGGGGCAGTTTAATCCAGTCCACGCCCTCGCGTCTCTGTAATGGGATTTAGTCCGTACCGCAAAGAAAACATAGAACTTCACCATTGCAAAGATCAACTGGTTAACGCTGTTTAAGGGGATAATTTGGTCAAGAACACTAATTAACCCTTTAAAACCCGAAGCTCGTCTAAATAATATTTAAGAATCCAGTCCGTACCGCGAAGAAAACACCACATTTTACCATTGCAAAGATCAACTGGTTAACGCTGTTTAAGGGGATATTAGCAGTTTATAGTGAGAATCATACGAAACACAGATTACTGTGAGGACAAACTACAGATTCGCTGAATCACAACGCATGTGGTACATATAGTTGCCACTTCGCTTTGAAGAATCAGATTCCCGTCTCATTCCCGTTCTCCGTTAATTTGCTTTGCAGTGAACCCTCATGCATAAGGTAGTATATTTGCGTCATATTGTGAATTAGGTTAATATTTTAATATTTTCCGTCAAATCACAATTTTTAATAAGATAATAAAATATAAATGAACCACGCCATATAAAAAACAATACCTTCGTTCTAATATATAAGAGTAATCTGATAAGAACATTTCAATAAACTGCATAACATTGTAAATGATTGTAATTCGAGTTTTAAATTTACCAATCTAATTTATACCTGAGGACGGTTAAATATAACCGAAACATGTCGTAAGAGACGTTCCAATTTGTAAATCGATCATTCGATACGGAACGTGAAATGATATTGTAAATATTTTATATTTTATTATTTTATTAAAATTGTGATTTTACCGGAAAATATTGAAATATTAACCTCATGCATAAAACAAATGGGCGTCTAATGATTTCCTCCTGTAGAAGGCTGAAGGAGAGTCTTCTCAAATTATTGTGTTATCGGGTCGACAGGCCTGCTATTAGCAGATTACTGTGCCACAGAACAGGCGAACAATGTTTACGCTACCTTGAAATACTCCACACCTATCGGGAAAAGGGAACAATAGACAGTCGTAGGGCGTCTCCTTGGCAACGAAATCCGCTTAACATAATTTGATGATAATTTGTGATTAAGCCGGCTATTGATGGTTTGAACTGAAATGTGGTTATAATTTCCGGGATAAAGCACGGCCATATTGCCTTTCGTAACTTTGTATGGCATCATTTCCACACCGATGCTCAGTGGATGTTCTGCGGCCATTTATGAAACATCGTGTGGAGGCTTCCGCCATGTTCTGTCGTAATCCTCACTCGCCGATATTAGTAGATTAATAGGAATGGAAATACGTTTACTGTCAACTGATAAGCCACACTCCATACTTTCAAACACAATTTCTAAACTGTCTGCACTTTTACACTTTCGTTTTTACAAACGAGACGGTGGTCTAGCGGTTAGAACGCTGGCCTTGTAATCCTGGGGTCTCGGGTTCGATTCCCGGCGGTGCCCGAATTTATAACTTGTGTTGGGCAAGGCCGTGGTCTAGGCAACACGGAGTTTTCCTCCGTGGCATCCCAACAATTACTCCATTCACACACAGAAGAAGGCAATGGCAAACCACTTCTGGATCATCTGCCAAGAACGTATATGAACAGGTCCCAGTCCGAGAAAAGGATGGAAGGATCCTGTTCATATGGACCTGTCGTCAGACAGAACACTACAAATAAAAAGATAAAAATGTATACCTCATCAAATAATATTAAAATCTTTTCACATTTTAATGTGATACGTTTTTTTTGTGACGTAGGTTCTTAGAAATTGTATCAATTTCAGTTTTAGCTGAGTAAATAAGTGAGTGTGACGTATAATTTAACGGAATTAAAGTTTTTATTATTATTTATGAAGGTGATGTTGCGTCTGGTATAATTTTACCGACGTTTCAGAGGCGCGTGCTTTCAGAAGACAAGACGTCTGATGACTGGTCCTATGTTCTCTGGTACTTACCGTTCGTTGCCATTGGAGATAGATTCATTACTTTTAAGGGTCACCATGATGAACCTTTTCATCCCTTCCACATAATGTCTTGATGGTTTTGCCAAATTGCCGCCATTAGTAAAAGTGTCTCCCCTCCCTCGTACGTCATTTCCTTCCATTCGTTTTCAGACGCTGTCGTCGGTTTTTCGTAACTGGGTGTTCAAGAAGTTTAAGCCCTTGTGTGAGCTGACTTATCTGTTCGCGGTCGTGCCTTATGGCGGAGGCAGAGAGGAAATTGGGCCGGAGAAGCCGTCTAAAGATACGGACATCATGTCAGGAAAGGACATGCACCAATTTTAAGGCTGCACTGCAAACGAGCTTAATAATATTAAAAAGGGTCTTGCGGATGGTTAGATAGGCCGATGGGATGTGTGGATGGGTGGCAGAATGGACCGGTGTTACGGAATTGTTTTAATGGAACCGTCTGTCATATGGGCAGGTACACAAAGCAATTAAGCACAATGCGTCTGAGATGATAATGTTACGTCATATTGTGTTGAATATATACTTGTTCAATTTTATCAGTCTAATCACAATAAAATATTATTATTAAATATTAAAATATTACAATTAACATTTAAATATTTAAAATATATTAAAATGTGAGCATCATTTTAATATATTTTAAATATTTAAATGTTAATTGTAATATTTTAATATTTAATAATAATATTTTATTGTGATTAGACTGATAAAATTGAACAAGTACACAATGCGTCTGTTTGCTGGAGGTTTCTGAGCGTGGCATTGTCAAGCACTGTCGCTTTATTGTGGGGCAGATGCCCCAGAAGCGTACAGGTGCGCCACTTCAATGCTCCTTCAAGCGCAATGACACCTCAGCTGCTTCGACCTTCAGCGGCTTTGGCACTGAGCCATTGTGATTGGTTTCTCTTTACTTCTGCTCGTCTTTATTCCTCGCCTTGGACCCTTCTTCCATCTACATTTAGGTCACCCAAGTTTACTATTTACTTCCGAATTTCTTTAACAAAATTTTGTATTCGTTTCAGACGTATAATCCAGTGACTCGTATAATGTATGGAGTTTCGTCTCTTAGCGCCTTCTTACTCGTTTCGACTTGTAAAAAACAATTCTAACTTCTGTCTTTTACTGTTTACGACGCGTCATTCAACAGTCCTGACTCGGGGCTCATTCGAACTGCCAAGATTTGAATATGTTTTGCTGTCTTGTCTTCAAATTGAAGGTTCATCTTTCATTTTTTGACGTAAATACGTCTATAAGGAAGGGTCATTCGACAAAAAAGTGTAACAAGTGTACCTA
>NW_019059632.1:167926-223738 GCF_000696155.1 Zootermopsis nevadensis | reverse complement strand
CACGACGTTTAAAACTGCAGACTTTTAATGTTTGGATACTGTTCTGAGAGACTGAATGTCACAGTTGGGGTGTGCTTCTTAGTATTTAAGACTTCCCAGATAAGTTTTTTTCTGCCTTCTACGCTGTGCTGTTTAATTCTCACTTCTCTTGGCCTGAAATTATATTTATCTTACAGATGATGTGTTGTACACTTTCTTATTGGGATGCGAGAGCTATAAACTGTAAATTAATGTGTGTTTACTGCTGATGGGGTCCACATGGCAGATAATAATTGACTTTTGATGCCATAATTACACAGTTGCTGACCTTGCAGACAGCAGTTATAATTATGACAGATGAAATTCACCTCTCAGGGTCATCATCACTTGTTACTGGCACCACTTTAACGAAGCACGCGTGGAGTGGGTGCCATATTGTGAAATTGCATTTGTCTGTCATCATCAGTAAATTTAAGGAAGATATTTTCTGGAACATGGAACCAACCTTACTTATGTCATGACATTTATGCATCTGGTATTAGCAGGGTAATTTAAGACATTGTTTTTAACGGGGCACGTAATGTGTTTGCGGGAAACAGTGATTGCCTATTGAATTTTGTTAGAAAATTATTCAAAAATGGTAATTTGTCAGATGAAGTTTTAGATGAGACTACTGTATTAAAAAGGATGTTAAGGATTTGAACTGGTTTGTCATTAAAGGTTCATCTGTTATCATCACTGACCAGAAGGTAGACGCAGGTATCACGCAAGTCATCATTTCGTTGTTTCATATTCTACCACCTACGAGACTTCGTGGCGTCATAACCGAGAAGACCAGAATTCATATTTCTTGTCTGCCATGAAAACCTTCAAGTCTCATACCTGAAGAAAAGTTAGATATTCTTTAAAGATTTGTCACCATTTTTACACCCAATTTAGCATAGCCAAGATGTTGGCATTATTGCCGTTGTGGAATTTAATGTGTGCTGTCCAGTGGTTTGATGCACACAGAAAATTTGGAGATTTGGTAAGGGCAGAACGTTGGCAGAGGTCTCGGAGTTGAGACTGACTGCAACTAGTGCCGACTTTTGTGTCGCCTCACCTCTGACGAGCAAAACTTCATGAATGTTATGAATCCCAGACCCCCCATTGGAGTTCTTAGGGACTGGCCCTTGGCTGATCTCAGCGTAAGGTAGTTTCAGTTAAATAAAATGATTTATAGGGCAGTGATGCCCGATTTGTTGGCGGGTTGTATATAAAATACATTTCAGACAGTGGACAGTGTGAAGCATAATCGTGCTGTAATCAATATGGACGTATTGTGAAATGTTGCAACATAAACTAAAGCATGTTTCTGCCCACGCAGTGTCGTGAAATTGGGTACGAGACCCACGAGGAGATCTTGCGAGTGCTTCACGAGCTCCACACAACGATGAAGACTTACCACAGTTACCAGGGAGAGTACCGACAAGCAGAGAATAAGCTCAGGATTGCCGAGAACCAACGTCTCAAGTTGGAGCAGAGCCTGCCACGGGAGAAGCTGGATCGCTCCAAGAAGTACCGCCTCATTGAGAAGGAGGTACAGAAAGTGAGTACTACAATATTTATGTTAATTTTCTGTGTTGTTTGACTCTGATTGAGAGTGTTTTGAAAATTTGCAGACGATGATATTTGGACCTTTTGAGGGAAAGTAACAGTATGATTGAAAAAACTGAGATTTGGGGTTCTCGTGGCAACCCATATTACTGCACTATATTCTGTAATCTCTTCCCTTTGAGAGAGTGTGGTAGCTTGAATTTATCACGGAAGCCGGCTGTCAACAGCAGAAATTGATACGTTTACTCTCCCTCCCCATCCCCCACCCTCTCTCCCTCCTACGGTGTCTCTCTTTTCATCACCTGTCCTTACTTTCTCTCTTCACCTCTCTTTCACTGTTTCTCCACAAGAAAAATTCACTATTCCAAAGATGAAAGCACATTGTTTTTATAATGAGCGGAAGCACCTTGTTGGTTTTAACATTGGCAGTAGAATGCATTTGCATAGTTTTAGTTAGGAACTTTTTATAGCACCTTGTTCTGCATGTTTATATTTATATAGAAGTGTTGCATGATGTGAAATATGCATGCATTATTAATCTGAATACCATGATTTCTGGGTTCGTGTGCTGATTAGGACTAGTGGAGTGATTTTTGAAGCCTACTGTACTGTGCTGTGCAGTGCGCAGTTCGTTTTATATTTTATATCAATAAATGACAAATTATTATATATTATTTGGATATGCATGAGATGTTAATTGTTGGTACTAACCGTCTCCGGAGGCCAAAATTCGCTTATAGATTTTAGAATCGTCTTAAAAATATCGCCGTTATCATCTGTACGCCGCCACATGAACTCGGATAAATACGAATCCAACTGCAGATGTTTGATTCCCCCGTTTTGTGTCCCGATAACCCACAAGTACCCAAGTTTCTTATGTAGATGGAGTAACAACCATCCTGTCAAGGAAGATACAGCTGTGTGGAATAGTTACTTGATTGTGGCCGAGAGTTTTAATCCTGTCAGAATGTAACTACTTACTTTCTCCGTGGAATGGGAGTTCATCATGTTCTGTGTGCACTTTGTTTGCACTTTGCTTTATGTATTGGCTTAGTGACTAAACAGTGTAATATTAGCTTACCAAACAGGGAATGAAGGTGGAGTATGGGAAGTATTATGTGTCTTCTGTTTGCTTAACATAACAGCTGTTACAGGTATTAAGTACGTAGTAAGGCGTTTACATGTCACTTAAGTTATCTATTCGATTGGCATAAATAATGACATCTAAGTTCCCATATCACTGTGTACTTTCAGCGCAAGAACAAGTACAATGATGCCAAGCTGAAGGCTCTGAAGGCCCGGAATGAATATGTCCTCTGTCTGGAGGCTGCAAACACGACAATCCACAAATATTTTGTGGACGACCTCTCTGATCTCATTGACGTAAGTTATTGAAATTTTTGTAGTCTCTGCTGCGTAAAAATTTATCTAAAGTGTAACTCATTGAAATGGCTGTACATTTCATAAGGCTATTGAATTTTTGAGTAATGACTTGAAAGCCTCCTTTCCTCCCTTGAGTAAAAATTTACAGTAAAACTGATTTACTGTTGATGTTTGTTTTTGTTATATTTAATTACGCTTTCTCATATTCATAGGTAATATGGTGTTGAATGGGAGGGCGATTGTGTGTGATGGATGGATAAGAATTCAGAAGGAAGTGGATGTGGTCTATTTTAAGATCTCATTGACGTAAGTTATTGAAATTGTGTGTGACGAATGGATAAGAATTTAGAAGGTGTCGTCTATTTTAGTTATAAGACTTACTGCCAGTTGAATAACTGTGTGTCTGTCTGTCTGTCAAGGACATTCCTGTAATGCATATTAATTTAGTTGAGTAAGTAATCTGTTTCTTTGGTCGAGGGGCAGGCCCTTGAGATTTAAATAGAGAATAAAGACAATAAGTTCCTATCCCAGATGGATTGTATGGTCATGTAGAAGTGTGTTTATGGCTGTCTTTATAATCCAGAGGGTACCATACTAAATTTATTAATCATTTTTAGTGCATGGACTTCGGCTTCCATCTGTGCATGTCACGTGCGTTACTGATGCACATGTCAGCAGAAGAAGCACGCAAGATATCTGTGCAAGCGGGTATGGAGCAGATGTACAGCTGCATTAACAGTCTGGATTCACGGCTCGACAAACAAAGGTTCCTAGAGTCCAACCATACAGCATTCATGATTCCCAAGAAGTTTGAATTCCAGGGACAGCGAGACGAGGTAAGTTCATTGCTCTGTATCTCGGTATTGCTAGCTTGTCTGGACATGTTTATTTGCGGTGCTGAAACGGGTATGGAATTAAAACGAAGCGTCGTTATAATTATGCGCATTGGAGATTCACAATTTTACATGGGGCATATTAAAAATTTAGTTGTCAGGAAATTCCTGATAGAAAGTGAAGGAACGAACATTTGTCCTTATTTCGCAACTGCTTGTGCAACGGTAACATTTAGTGGATTGATGTAAATTAAGCCACGTGTTGAAAAAGTGCCCCATTTGTTTTGTATATATGCTGCTGTCAGTAGCTCGGACTGTGTAATGTTGGGTGATTGGCCAAAAAAGAATATTAATTGGAAAGTATAAGAGTATAGAAGGAAGTGGTTGTGGTCTGAGTTGCAGTAGTATTTTAACATTTTTCTGAGGGTACCAAGGAAAACCAGGATATCTGGTTTTCTGGCCAAGATTTGAACCTGGGTTTTTCTGCACACAGAGCAGAAGTGCTGTTCACTTGGCTGTGATGTTGTATATAAAAGCGGTGTATTGATACAACACTGTCAGTCCTTAGTTGTTACTTAACTTCTGACCAAATTTTGTCTTTGTCGTTAATATTCTGATTTTGTCTTCTGCATTTTATCATAATGGTCCATTGACATACATTGTTTATTTCTTTTTACAGGGACCAGAACCTGAGTTGCAGAAGACCCTCCGGGATGAGCTGGAGGCTCGACTGACTCAGTTGCAGAATCGAGTAACATCCCTGCGAACAGAGTCTGAAGAGGTGTGGAAGACGCTGGAGACAGCAGAGACAACCCTCCTCAAGATGCTGAATTCAAAGGACTTTTACTGTAATGGTTACTTTGGTGAGGGTGCCGTTCCTGTGCAGAAACCTCTCGAGACGGTATCGATAAAACTGAGAGCAGACAGGCAAGAGACGGAGGAATTCTATCTTACGGTGAGTTTGCTGTGACAGTGGTAGGTTGGCAACATTTAGGGACAAACTAAACCAACTTTGTGGTGTGGTATGATTGGAAACGTCTATTTTGTGGTGTGGAACATTTCATTGTGCCTTTTTATAGCTTGCCTTACGCCACTTTGATTTATTGACAAAATACCCACAGGTTTGTTACAGCGTTTGGAATGTTCCTGATTGTATGGTTATGAACTGAAAGAAAATTAAATTTAGAGATCATCATGTACGTTCAATGTATTGTGTGCAGAAATTTCGTGAGTACATCCTCGGTACAAGCCGTATTGCACGACTCGATGCAAAACAGGAACATATCCGCCAGACCTTACTGGATGCTGCTGGTGACTCGCCTACCTCCCTAAAGGGTCTTCAGCAGCTTCACACTGGACAGACCACCAAACCACCTCGACGTAAACGGATAGGACGACTTCAAATGAATGGTCAGCCCAAGCTGTTCGGTGGCAGTTTGGAAGAATACCTGGAAACGACCAATCAGGAAATTCCTCTCATCATGAAGAGCTGTATCAGAGTCATCAACTTATATGGTGGGTAGTAATGCAGTTGTAGAGGGTTTAGTAAGCTGTTTCCCTTTGGTGCATGAATACTTTTCTTCGAAGATCTTTGCCTGGTGTAGAAGCAGCCGTGTTTCTGTCTAACATAAAAGATTCAAGAAGATTGTGTACGTGCGTGTAATGAATGATGAGAATGAAATAAAATTGAAGATTAAAAATTGCTGTCCTGAAAATGTTCTTTTTATAACAAATACAAAGAAATGTAGACATTTTCAAAGTCTGAAATTTGTAATTGGTGAAACAATTTTGAGTTATTTGATGTATGAAGAACAGAACTACTTTAAGAATGAAACAGCAGCACAGGATGATGACATAATAAAACTGAGCCAAACAAGATTTTATTGCTATTACAAAATGTTCTCTTGAATGTGGTTTGGGTAGCAGTAAAGGCACACTCTTACAGGACTCCACCATCAGGGTATCTTCAGGGTGTCAGGATCTCAGGTTGAGATTAACAATTTCCGAGAGTCGTTTGAGCGCGGCGAGGATCCGTTGGCTGACGTGACTGATGCGTCAGACATCAATTCTGTGGCGGGTGTCCTAAAACTGTACCTCCGCGAACTGCGAGAGCCACTCTTCCCGATTATCTACTTCGAACATTTCATGGAATTAGCACGTGAGTGTTTCGAGTGTTATCAGAACAAAGTTCATCATCAGTTGAAAGCTGGGAGGACATCCATAGACATAATTTGTTGAAATTTCAATTAATGAATTCCAAGTGACGCAGTTTGCTTCAGAGGAACAAGGTGTTTTGATGTGCATTTATATAACTGTAGTGCAGTACTTTGACAAAACACGTACTAATGTTTGTTTTTCAGAGCTAGAGTCAAAACATGACTTCGTAGTGAAGATGAGAGATCTAGTCCAGAGTCTTCCAAGATCTGTAGTGATAGTAATGAGATATCTGTTTGCCTTCCTCAACCAGTGAGTATTACTGAAATGCTTGTTTATATGTTGTTTTATTTATTGATACTTAGTCAACTCTGTGGCATGTGTTACATTAGATGGCAGGAGATAGATAATTATGATTTGGGAAGGATTCTGTGGTGAAAATGACTGGCTGGTGACTCGTCGCCATGAGAACTTGAAGTTGCTAGACATATTTTGTTTCCCTGTATATATTAATTATCTCCCTTCTGTTGCAGCTTGTCAGAATTTAGTGATGAGAACATGATGGATCCATATAATCTGGCCATCTGTTTTGGTCCAACTCTTGTCCCAGTGCCAGAAGACAAGGATCAAGTCCAGTACCAGAACCAGGTGAACGAGCTCATCAAAAACATCATCCTCTTCAATGAAGAGATCTTCCCGATCGATGGTGGGCTACTGTATGAGAAATATATTAGCCGGGAACCAGACGAAAAGTAAGACATTATTTTGAGGAATGGAGGGATTGTAACGAAAGCTTGAAGTGGAATTAAAGAGATAAAATAAATGTTCAGTTTAGGACTTGTTGTACCCTATAGGCCCCTTCACAATTCTATGACGGACGTCACGATGTGCATTACAACGGATGTACTTTGTATGGTCGTGTGGCACCAGCCTTAACCAATATGATTGTCTGGGTTGTAGTGCTATGCAGTCTGGTGAAAGTATACCAACATTTCAGATGTCCTTGCTGCCTCTGTCATCAGGGTGGTGAGTATGGGCCTTAATGATGGAGGCAGCAAGGACCTCTGAAATGTTGGTAAGCTTCTACCAGACTACACAGCGCAGCAACTTAGAAGACCGTCATCCTTGCAATCACCGCAATGAGAACCTCAAATCTTATTTAGATTGTAACTGTACTTTTGTATTTGTTTTTCAGTGATGTTGGGGACTCGCCATCTGACCATGTCCAAGAAGACATGGATTCTGAAGTTTATCCTTCAGAAGATGGTAAGTGCATTTTTCTAGTATGAAGACAAAAGTAGTTCCTAGTAGGTGTGTTGATACTAGTTAGGCAGAACAGTGAACCCTTACTGAAGCCATATAAGAACTCATTTATTTATTCATTTTTCCCCCCCTTCTCTCTCTGCCCCCTTTTCACAGAGTCCAACAATTTTGTAACTGATCATAAAGAACACCTAATAATTGATTAAATTTTGAGATATTTAATTTTTTGTGTCGCAGAGTCCGAGTGCCTGGAAGCAACTGCACAGTTTGACTTCATGGCCCGCTCAGAGCGGGAGCTCAGTTTTAAGAAGGGTGACAACGTCATTCTGTTCTCCCAAGTATCTGGTGACTGGTGGCGGGGGAGCGTTAATGGTCAAGAAGGCCTGATACCTGACAAATACATTATGCTCAAGATTAAGTGAGTGTTATTTACAGTGGTGTTGTATGTTAGAGTGCTGTCTGCTTGGTTATTGTGTGTAATCTTGTAGAAAAGTACTCATTATTAATTTTGTTATCATCTACGTGATTATTTTTTATAAGACTGTATCCCATGGCTTCATGTGATCATCAGGCCTTCACATAGTATATTTGGAATGGTTCAGTTTAATGTTGTTGAAATGCACTTAACAAGAATCACGTACTTTCAGAGACGAGGATCGTGATAAGCACGAACTGCTTAAATCAAGTTCCTCGGAGGAGTCGATGCGGAGACGGGCATCGAGCTCCAATGATTCTATACTGTCTTCTGGTACATCAGTGTCAGCACACAACTCTCCTCTCACTGGTGTCTCGTCAGCTACGTGGCCTGATCCCGAGCTGACACGTCGTGGCGTGGTTGCCGAACCCACTTCTCTCATCGCACTCCCCACACAAGAGGTACTGGAGACCACCGTCTAGCCCCACCCCCTACATTCACTGCTCTGAGACACTACTGCACAACTCACATGTGGCTTATTATGGGAAGCTCAGTTTTCCGTCCAGAAATTGTTTTGGGGTTGTAGAACAAGATGGTCAAAATACTCGCAGTAGATACCTTGTTTTTCAAATCTGCATATTGTTAATGGTCATAGGGAACTTAATTAATGATCTCCAATTTTTATGATTGTTACGTTATTTTTTGTTATTATCTGCTCTTTACAAACGGAAGATTAAAATATGCAAAACTATTAATCTCTTTTAAATTTATTTATATGCATATATAACTTGGTTTGTCATGCAAAGGAAAATAAATTTGTATTTCTGTAATGTCATAAGTATGATGATGATTTTAAATACTTACATTGAACACTTCAATGTAATTATTAGGACTTTTATAATCAAAAGGTCATTGGTTTGAAACTTAATTACAAAACTGGCTGTCCTGGCTGAGATTTTTTATAATTTTCCTCAGTTTCTCCAGGTAAATACATAATTTCATGTCTTATAAAAGGCTATAACAGTATTCTTCTGCACCCTTCTCAACTTAGCATTTGTAATTAATTACTCGATCAATCGTAAGTTTTTATGTTTTTAAATATTTTGAAAACTCGGGTACAGTTGACTGTCCCAGGTTATTTTGAGTTGTGTAAAATTGTAAACTGCATCATGTTTATCAGTTCAGCACGAATAATTCTGAAAGAAATCGTAAATAATCACTGTTTCACGTGCACTTACAACCTCTGTTTTCTACACTGAAGATGGGAGGCAATATGATCCTCCACAGTATTGGTTACTACCTACTGGACTGTGTGGCATCAAAACCCAGCAGACCGCACAATCAGCGTATTCGCAAAGGTGGCTGTCTTCTGGTTTGTAGTGCCATGAAGTATAGTGGAAGTTTACCAATGTTCCAGAGATCGTTGCTGCCCCCATCATCAGGGCAGTAGAGGCATCAGAGACCTCTGGAACTTTTTCATGTTCACTTCTGTGGGAACCTCAGGTCCTACGATGTATCCACTGTCGTGAATGTCTTAGAACTGATTCTTTCTCTCTTTTTTTCTGTTATATTATTGGAGATGCGTATCTGCCATAATTTATTGTCATGCTAGGGTAAAATATTACCGAATGTGTGTGCAGAAACACGTATGCTTCTCAATATAAATACATTTCAGTTTTATAATCCTGTATCGCTGGCCAGATCTGCCTGACGTCTTTTTTTTAATTCTGCAATGTGGGCCTGGTGGTCTTGATCACTGACTTAATAGGGTCACAGAACATCTGAGATGAGGTATAAGATGACAGTTACTTATATTTTGAAGTAGGTATGTTTGAAGATTCTGTCGAGTATTCACGTGGAGAAACTGAGGAAAACCTTGAAGAACATGCATTGATATCGGATTCTCCATACTGGGTGCCTGCCCATGTGCAAGATAGATGGATTATTGCTGGTGTGTCAGTCTCTTGGGTATTTTGATAGGGATTTTATTAGCTAACGGAAAGGGATCAAAGAACACTAGAACTTGTGTGTACATAGTAGGCTTAATAAAGAGGAGGCTCAGAGAAAAATACAATTATGAGAATTATCTCATTTTGCTTATTAAAGTACAGGGGTGTCAAGATACCATTACGCTCCCTGTCAGGTGGAGGTCCATTCTGTGCATTATATCGCCATCATCCACTGCCATAGTTAATGTTGTCAGAGTGTGCTGGGCTCTGTATGTTGAGGGACGGTAGAAGTTTGATCTTGCTTGCTTGGCTGCCTGTGTTCTTGATATAGTGCCCTCCTGTGACTTGCGCAATGTGTAGTAGCCCATTCTGCCATCATGTTTGATGTATGATGCCTGGAATATAAGATGTGGATTTGTTAAAACAGCGATTGGTACCAGATGCTTGCATGCTGTGCGTATGTCTTTAAGTATTTACGTTGATATTAATTTTTCCTGACGAAGAAGTGGACTTTGATACCATAAAATATTTCAGTAAAATTTGATATGTTTTATAAAATTTAATTTTTAAAAAAAAGTACTAAAATTGTAAGGGGGAGAGGAAAAAATAAATAAATGTAAAAAAACCCTAGATTTTGACAGATACAAATTTTATGGTTCGTAATATTTATCCTTTTATTTTCATTTACAGTGCATGTGATCACTTTAAGAACTGCAACCAGAGTTCTAGGTATTGCATCCAGATTAATTATTAATAACATTAAATTTGTGTCATTTTGTGTCTATGTAACATATGCTTTGGCAGTGTGAATAGTTGTTAGGTTATTTAATACCAGTTATTAACTTCAGAATTGAGACTCTTGGCTTGCAGTCATTTCAGAATATCCGAATATCTCGTCTCGCCCACAGATAAAATAATGCTAAGCCCTCTCCATAGTGGCTCATGTCATTCCACTTGTGTGCCTTGAAAGCAATAGTGTTGGTTCCTAACCATTAAGTGTGATGTTAAAAATATAATTGTTTTAATGGAGCACTGTTCAGAGAAGTTTAATATCAACATAAATGCATTTTGTAAAACAAAGAGATCACTACTGTGAGATTTCAGGTTATCACAGTGGTGAGTATGAAGATGGCTGTCGTCAGTGATGTTGCCCCATGTAATCTTGTAGAAATTTACTGCGGTTTCATAGATGCTTACTGTCTCCATCTTATATTCTAAGACAGCCATATGCACTAAATATAGTAACATTTATAGCTATTGGCACTAAATGAACAGGTAAGGCATTTTGCTTTAGCATGTGGACAGGGCGATGCACTTAAGTTTCTGGTGCACTGCATGGATCAGTTTATGCCTGTGTCACACAGTCTGACGATGTAACATTGCGTACATGTAGGGCAGATTATGGAAGACATACTGTTTCTCTAATTAAGCTGGTACTACTGATGCTACCAGAGTCTGCTATACTGAAATTTAAATTCCTGTTTATTACAATAGGCATGACAAATATTATCTAAGATTGAGGTATTATTTGAAGTAGTAATACATCCCATGGAGGAATATTTTCTCTAAACCTTTGCATTCCTGATTCTGGATAGCGGCTGGATGACTGGTGTTATGTTCTTGCCTGAGTAGGGGTTTTTATATTTGTCAATCTGTCCGTATTGGTACCGGTACCTATCCAGTGAGAAAAGAGGGAAGATCATAAAGTTGATTGCTTATCTTGATCTAGTGCTGATGTTAAGAATCCATGGAATTCTTTCATACATACCCCCTTGTGGCATGTTTGCTTAGTTGGGCAGTTGTTTACCTTTAATCTTTGTGGTCCACTTCTCAACAGCATCACATCAATTATGTAATCCCCAGAACCAGAGTTTTAAAAAGAAATTACAGTAGTTCTAACACTAGCAACAACAAAAATAAATACATATAATGCACATAAAATCTCAGGGAAGACACTGCTTTGGATATTCGGGTTTAGAATTAATGATAAATATTGGAGAAACAGGATGTTAAAAGTGGTGACTTTGCAAATGGGCTGCAGTCTGTGAGAGGATCTGTTGAAAATCTTTATGAACATGATCACAGAACTTTGGGTTGCCTAAAAGCTTTAAATGAAGTATGGTGTACACTGGACCAGTATGAACTCATTATGTCCAGAAGCTTTCATAATAATACCCTCATCCCTTGTGCTACCAAAGTCTTGTTAAAATTTGTTCTCTAGTTTCAGAGATGTTTTATGCATATGAACACATTCTTCCACTAATGTGTTGATTTCGTGCAAGGAACACCTAATTCAAGCTGTATTTAATATTACTAACTGAACATCTTGTACATGAAGGCTCCTTTGTTTGACTAGGTTGTTGATACATCGCAGAAGTGATCTGCACCAATGGACTGTACCCCCTCCACCTAAGGTAGTTACCATTCATTGATATCAGGCAGATTGTTTAATGTTTGGTGTTCAGTGTACGCATGCACTGCGTCTCATACCTGAAATTTGGAATGTGCTCTTGGATGGCTAAGTGAATCTGGAGCCAGTCCGGAATGCAGTCTAATTATATTTTGCCTTTAGTTTTCCATATTAGTGGAAGAGTGTGATATTACTAAAATTGTGGTTGAAGTATGCAGAGGCCAGAATAAAAATTTCCTTGCCCCTACTGGTGATTGTACTTTGATCATCCAGTCTGTAGTTGACACTGTACTGAGCTACCCCAGCTCCTATATATTCTTCATTTTTGTTAAAATTTTGAATGTGGTGCTTTGGATTTTAAAAGATGCTGAGTATGCCATACAACAATAAAGTCAGATTAATGTGCATTGTGATTTATATGTTAACTAATACAGAAAAAGGGTGCTTGGTTGATTCACAGGGTTCTGGGTTGAGTCCCTTGTCAGATCTGTGTGTGGATTTTGCTACTCACAGTCAGCCTTCAGCTGTGCAAAAGATAAAACCTTATGCAAGTGAAACATACCATCTAGGCCCCCACCTTGGTTCAAAGTCTGTGTTAAGCTGTGTGCCCATTCTGCTGATCATCATTTTCATAGTCACTTGTCACTGGGGTTAATAGAATCTGCCTTATGAGAGTGTGTCCTCAGAATGGATTCTGGACTTAGGGAAAAGCACTGATTAAAATATTATTTGTTTTCTGAATGGAGGTCATTTTACCAGGCCATATTCATTTAATCATATTGAAATTATTAACTGTGCTGGAATGGAATGTGAAAACAGCTGAAGTAATTTTCAGTAAAATCTAAGCCATAAAATACTTTTATGTGACAAACACAATAGAATAAATAGAACAGTAGTAAAAAAAATCCTGGTTGCAGTATTCTTGACATGAATCTGGTCTTATTTTTTTTGTTTTTAAAACTTGTCAGTGATGATAGCAAATTTTTTGTATTTAACTATCAGAGGCAACGAATAAATATACGGGGTTATTCAAAATTTCCTGACACATTATAAAAAATCACTAGACTTGAATGGTGCAATGGATGGTTACATAGGACATGCTGATAGAAAGAGAAACTCTACAAGTTTATTTACATACCTCATAAATGCTCTACGTGTCCGCCCTTTGTGACGAGGCAGACGTCAAGCCGATAATCCATTTCCGCCCAAACCTGCTGCAGAATGTCACTATCGATTTGTGAGATGGCAGCGATGATTCGTCTTCACAGTTCAGGCAGATCCCGTGACAGAGGCGGTACAAAGACCTGGTCCTTAACGTACCCCCATAAAAAAAAGAAATCACATGGCATCAGGTCAGGTGATAGGGGTGGCCAACGAAGCAGCGCATGGTCATTGGCAGTCTCGTCCACAGCTACCTCAGTCAGCATTTGCCACAACGTTGGATCGGACACATGGCTGCCAATAACCATGCGCTGCTTCGTTGGCTACCCCGATCACAAGATCTGACGCCATGTGATTTTTACCATGTATGTCTCTACCATAGCTCAGGTGGTCGGTTGCTTCTTGCTCTCCGTGAAGGCTCAGTTTACTACCAGGGCAGTCTCATTGTGGTGGACAACATATTCTCCGTGCCCTGTAGGTTTTCTTTGTTTTTTTAGTGTTAATATTGTTTCAGCATTGCTCCACATTCATTCAATGATCATATGGGGTATGGGTGTGGGATCCTTTGGGGTCGGGGCCACAGTTCCACAGAGACAGTCTCGCCCCATTGTAACAGTAAATAAAATAACGTATGAATATATGGATCTCTGCACTTATGAATGAATGCTTTTGTTATGGGTAAATGAATGCATCTTTGTAGATTGTGCATTTTTCTGTAGTTATTTTTGTATTTTGTGTTGGTTTAGAGGAATGGATGTTGTATAAATTTATTTATGCCTTAAGTTTTATACTCTTTTATTACTTTCTTAAAAGCACAATGAATACATATATCATATGTAAAGGCATGTTACTGGTATAATATTGAAGATACGTAGATTTAAATTTGCTTTACGCATTTTTGTACAGATATGTGAGTAATAGCGTTCTGAATGCCTGTTGTGTTTGTGAAATTTGTGTAATTTTTGTGTTCATCAAATAAACCAACATAGTGTTTAATGCAAGTAGAAAATTGCAATTTTTCAATTAGGTTAATAATTTTTGTAGTATTCTGGATTGAAAATGAAGTCAATACAGGCATTACTACAAAATATCTGTTTCATTTTTAATTTTATCCATACTTATATACTTTATGAATTTTTTAACGCAACTTATGTGTATTAGGCTATCATGAATTATTGAATTTTGTTCACTAATTAATTAATCAATCAGTTATTCAATTCTTTGGTGTTTATACCAGAAGGATCAAGTCGACTATAACCAATGCTCAACACCGGACATGATAATAGCCATTACCATTCACCTACCATTTCACTTTGCTTTTGAAATGGTTTCTTCAGCAAACTTGTGTGTGCACTTCTTCTAGGCTGCATGTCTGCCCTCTTGATATTCATCATTTTCTGTATTAACACTGTGTAATGTCCTCAGCAGCTCACTTTGTACATCTTTAGCACATATATTTTTCCAGCGCACTTTGTTTTCAGACATTCACTGTTTGTGTGTTTCTTTCAAATTGTTAGTTCGTATTTCGTAACGATACAAAGCAACTAAAAATTGTTTTGTCTTCTATGTTTTAAAGCAAGATGGGGATGCTGTGATTGAAGTATTTTACATAACTCACAATTGTAGCTTGTAAACAACGCTGCATGTTATGCCTGACTCATGAAACTCTTTATTATTGATACGGTGAGCCCTTGCAGTAGTGTGTGAATATTTTGTATCTGGTTCAACATATAGCATGCATAGGGAACAATAAGTGCATGCAAAATGTTAGTCTGAATACCTTAAGTGAAGAGACCACTTGGGAGATGTAATATTGTTTTTGTGTGTCTTGATGTATCTTTAAAGTGTGTCCACCCAGAAGAATGAGCAGTTGATGTTTTTAAATGTCATATACAAATTGAATAATAGCTTTTGATTCACAAAATATTTTTCTAGTGACACCTGTGATCTGGTGTTACTTTGAAATATGTATTCTCTTTCTTTAATTGATTGATGGAAGGGGTCGTTGCGTTGGTCATTTTGAGGGGCAGCCCTGTTGACATCATGTCAGTATTTCACTTCTCACAACTGATATTCATTTATACGGCATTCACAGAATTATCGTGTCTGGTGTTTTCGTTGTGCATATCCTGGGAATGTCTGTTTTGTAAACATTTTCAATCCAGATTGTTTGTGTCTAACTGTTAAATGTACTACAGTCATCTCTCAATTATCTGTGGTGCATCAGGAAGATAAACTGTAGATAGTATAAGCAATGTTGCGAAATGTGTTCATGTTTATAAAATATTTTTATTCTTCCCTCTTTCAGAGATAGTAAAAATTAATTTCTTGGAATCTGTGTGGGTCAAGATATCATGTTTGTTATTTATCATTGCTGTTTCAACAGCGGGCATTATACAGTGTCAAAATCACTGCAGTTTAGTAAGCTACTTTTCCTTCTCAGATACCATTACTGTGTCATTTTCATGATATAGCGAGCATTCTGGTTTTGTCATTTTGTTTTCAGTAAGTCTTCTGTTGGCTTTTGCCAGCAGTTTTGGGATTCACCAATCAGAACTTAAAATTTATATTTTTCTCAAGCGTCCAGTTATTATAAATTTTTTCTTGACAGTCATGGCATGATAAAAGTGTCAAAACCTTCTTCACATTTTGAAAATTATGGTTGCTGTATTTATACCAGTTGTTCCTGGTGGAAGACCCCGGATTTTATCTGTGGCAGTCCTAGTGCAAATGTTTTTTTTGTATGTTTTTGTGTTTTTGAATCTGGATAATTTGGAGTTGGCTGTTCATGATAATATTATTTGGCTGAATTATTGCTGTTTTTTTCTTCCAAGAACCAGGAAATGTGGAAATTGCACTGCTTATACAAGTCTAAGAACTTTTGTTTGACCATTGCACTTTATTTACCTCTTATTTATTGGGTATCATGCTGACAGTGTTTGAGGAGCTCTAAATTTGTGTTGATTTGTATGAGTTATTTTTTTGTTTAAACATTAACATTTTTTAAGATGACTGTTTTCTGGGTTGTTGTGCTGTGTAGTGTGGTAGAAGTTTGTTCATGTTGAGGAGTGCTAGCTGCCTCCATTATCAGAGCAAAGCACCTCTGAAACGTCAGTAAACTTCTGCCAGACTAAAACAGCCCAGAAGAAATCTGTCCTGAATGAACAATTGTTTTGGGGGGGCAGTTCTTTTGCTTGTTTCCTTTACCTTGAAAGTTTGACTTCTGCCCATTTGAATGTGCTGTTGTAGCACTTTCATGAAGCAAATAAGGAAAGCCATGTAAAACCTGAGGTCAAGACAGGTGGATCCTGGGCCAGATTTTTAGCTGAAATTTCCCAAATATGAAATGGGAGTACCAGCCTTGGTATTTGTTTGTCACGTAGTGACCTCTCATATTGCCGTCACTGTTAACCAATGTCTGTGGTCCTCTATATTCATAAATAAGTGTTTCTATTTATTTTACATTTGTGTATGAGATACAATTACCACACTTCCTGTTCTGCTTGATATTCAGTGTATTTTGAGTTTATTTGGTTTGGAACACTGTTTAGCTGTTGGACTGTGCGTTTATATTTAGAGTATCACTGGCATATAATTTTGCTGGTGACAACAATATATTTGTGCTGAAATATTATTTAGATCATTTCTGTTGGTTAAAAATTCGTAAATAACTTTTTTTGTATAAAATAATTATAAACTGGTATAATGTCAAAGGGAGAAACCATTTGGTAGGTCTAAGCATAGATGGAAGTGTAATATTAAAATGGATCCTAAAGAAAATGATTCTGATCATATAAAGTTGAACTGACTCAGGACAGGGATCAGTATTGACTAGTATGATGATTGTGATGACCTTTCAGGTTCCATGACAAAATTCCTTAATTTTCTGAAGTACTCGGTTTTTCTGCACACCAATTTTAACACATGCGACATGCAGAAAAACCAAGAATTCAGAGTAAGACACTGGGATGCTACACTGCAGACTTGCTGAATAACATAAAAGCAATGAGACTTTAGGTTCTCACAGTAATGAGTAAGAAGTTGGCTATTATCTGGGATTTACGCTAGCCTGGTATAAGGACTTACTGACTTTTTAGAGGTGCTTACTGCCTACCAGACTAAACAGCACAACATCCCAGAAAACAGCCATGTTCAAAATAAAAGTGGGCGCTTTACTATGAAGTATATTCAGCTAGTTATTTAGTTGCTGGATTAATTTATTAGTTAATTACATAAAAATGTGATAACTCACATTCTCCCATTTCATTATCATTCTGCCAGTGCTTTATCACCAACTAAGATATCTGTGACGGGCCGTGCCACCCACCGTATTGCCACAACCTTAGTTCTCAGTTGGGGCTTCACATGTAATCCAGGACTTGACTACAGTCAGAAATACAGAGCCCTGACAGAACCCGACTAAAGTTCTGTGCTGTTTGTCATTTTTAGTTGACATTAAATTTGCAGGTTCTTGGCCAGCATATCCTCGGACATCAAGTCCAATGGCTTGAAATTATCTTTCATTGACATTTTCACTTTTTGGCTGCGTCTTCAGTTCTAATTCCATTCACTGCTACACTGAACTATAAGTTTAAAGATATGCATATTTGTTCTTTATATACTTTTTAACACTAATGAAAAATAATAACAATAATGCTTTGATGCTAAAAACAAAATTCTCATTTAGACATGCTGTTTTTTTTTCTGACTTAATGTTCATTATTTGTCAATGTCAATTTAATGAAATATTTGCCATCGTGTTTAGAACTGATGCGCTGAACTGTTAGGCTTAAGAACATACCTCTCAAGTCTGTCTTTGATACACTAAGTATATACTGTAATAAAAACTGAATTTTTTCAAAATTATGAAATATGAATGAATCGTATTAAAATATCCACTCAGGATACAGTAATAACAGTAAAGCACAAAATAGCATTGTAAGTTTTATAAGTGATATTATTTCACACTCCATCAGCTAAAACATGTTCATGTTAGTTTTGTTTTGTTCGATTTACTGTGATAGTAGCTTTTCTCAGTATATTTGCTAGCCATCAAGCCCTATTGCGACAAGTTCTCCTCGGCGTTACACAGCCAGTGATCCCAGCACTCGGCCAAATATTGAAGAGGTGAGTTCATGCATCATAGCCAGTGATTCAAGGAAATGGGGCACATGCTTCCTCCTCTGAAACCCTGCAAAAACTGCAGAAATTTCAAAACTGACTAACCAAAGATGTTTGTAATTTCTCTCAATGACTGTATTTGTTACTGGATCTCTTCTGTCAAAACTTGTAGAGGTATTTTAAAAGGCTCTTCACTTTGATTTCTGGCTTCGTACTACATTATATTAGACAGGCTTTTTTTCCATTATTTATTTTAATGGTTTAACCTTTAATGCCTTTATTTTGTTATATTCTCTTTTTGTTGTCTTCCTGCACATAAGTTTCTGATGGCTGTAATTAGTGTTTATTAGTTCCTTCTCTGGTACACTGGGCATCATATAACATCCAGTCCTTTGCTGGCAGAATCTTCAAACATGACTGAGTTTTTAAATTCAAAATTGATATTACCAAAGTAATTGAGGACTAGTTCTTTAATAATGATTATCTTTGTATTTCCAAGTTCTTGTATAGTTAATTTACTGTCTAGGAGTGTCAGAAGCGTCGGAAAAAGAACGGTGCACTGTTGACATGAAATCACCAAGGATAAGAAAAGAGCTATTCATTTCTAAATCTTTATTTTCCTGTCTCCTGTAGCATTCAAAGGGAGTGATTGTGGGTCTAGTGGCTGAGCACATTTTTTTTAAATTCTGGCAGTATCTGCTTCACATTTTGGGTATTTAGACTGGAATTTTCTGTAGATTTTTTTTATCAGGACACAATGTTTAAAAAGTCTTGTATCCTGGCCCTTAACGTACCCCCATAAAAAAAAGAAATCACATGGCATCAGGTCAGGTGATAGGGGTGGCCAACGAAGCAGCGCATGGTCATTGGCAGTCTCGTCCACAGCTACCTCAGTCAGCATTTGCCACAACGTTGGATCGGACACATGGCTGCCAATAACCATGCGCTGCTTCGTTGGCTACCCCGATCACAAGATCTGACGCCATGTGATTTTTACCATGTATGTCTCTACCATAGCTCAGGTGGTCGGTTGCTTCTTGCTCTCCGTGAAGGCTCAGTTTACTACCAGGGCAGTCTCATTGTGGTGGACAACATATTCTCCGTGCCCTGTAGGTTTTCTTTGTTTTTTTAGTGTTAATATTGTTTCAGCATTGCTCCACATTCATTCAATGATCATATGGGGTATGGGTGTGGGATCCTTTGGGGTCGGGGCCACAGTTCCACAGAGACAGTCTCGCCCCATTGTAACAGTAAATAAAATAACGTATGAATATATGGATCTCTGCACTTATGAATGAATGCTTTTGTTATGGGTAAATGAATGCATCTTTGTAGATTGTGCATTTTTCTGTAGTTATTTTTGTATTTTGTGTTGGTTTAGAGGAATGGATGTTGTATAAATTTATTTATGCCTTAAGTTTTATACTCTTTTATTACTTTCTTAAAAGCACAATGAATACATATATCATATGTAAAGGCATGTTACTGGTATAATATTGAAGATACGTAGATTTAAATTTGCTTTACGCATTTTTGTACAGATATGTGAGTAATAGCGTTCTGAATGCCTGTTGTGTTTGTGAAATTTGTGTAATTTTTGTGTTCATCAAATAAACCAACATAGTGTTTAATGCAAGTAGAAAATTGCAATTTTTCAATTAGGTTAATAATTTTTGTAGTATTCTGGATTGAAAATGAAGTCAATACAGGCATTACTACAAAATATCTGTTTCATTTTTAATTTTATCCATACTTATATACTTTATGAATTTTTTAACGCAACTTATGTGTATTAGGCTATCATGAATTATTGAATTTTGTTCACTAATTAATTAATCAATCAGTTATTCAATTCTTTGGTGTTTATACCAGAAGGATCAAGTCGACTATAACCAATGCTCAACACCGGACATGATAATAGCCATTACCATTCACCTACCATTTCACTTTGCTTTTGAAATGGTTTCTTCAGCAAACTTGTGTGTGCACTTCTTCTAGGCTGCATGTCTGCCCTCTTGATATTCATCATTTTCTGTATTAACACTGTGTAATGTCCTCAGCAGCTCACTTTGTACATCTTTAGCACATATATTTTTCCAGCGCACTTTGTTTTCAGACATTCACTGTTTGTGTGTTTCTTTCAAATTGTTAGTTCGTATTTCGTAACGATACAAAGCAACTAAAAATTGTTTTGTCTTCTATGTTTTAAAGCAAGATGGGGATGCTGTGATTGAAGTATTTTACATAACTCACAATTGTAGCTTGTAAACAACGCTGCATGTTATGCCTGACTCATGAAACTCTTTATTATTGATACGGTGAGCCCTTGCAGTAGTGTGTGAATATTTTGTATCTGGTTCAACATATAGCATGCATAGGGAACAATAAGTGCATGCAAAATGTTAGTCTGAATACCTTAAGTGAAGAGACCACTTGGGAGATGTAATATTGTTTTTGTGTGTCTTGATGTATCTTTAAAGTGTGTCCACCCAGAAGAATGAGCAGTTGATGTTTTTAAATGTCATATACAAATTGAATAATAGCTTTTGATTCACAAAATATTTTTCTAGTGACACCTGTGATCTGGTGTTACTTTGAAATATGTATTCTCTTTCTTTAATTGATTGATGGAAGGGGTCGTTGCGTTGGTCATTTTGAGGGGCAGCCCTGTTGACATCATGTCAGTATTTCACTTCTCACAACTGATATTCATTTATACGGCATTCACAGAATTATCGTGTCTGGTGTTTTCGTTGTGCATATCCTGGGAATGTCTGTTTTGTAAACATTTTCAATCCAGATTGTTTGTGTCTAACTGTTAAATGTACTACAGTCATCTCTCAATTATCTGTGGTGCATCAGGAAGATAAACTGTAGATAGTATAAGCAATGTTGCGAAATGTGTTCATGTTTATAAAATATTTTTATTCTTCCCTCTTTCAGAGATAGTAAAAATTAATTTCTTGGAATCTGTGTGGGTCAAGATATCATGTTTGTTATTTATCATTGCTGTTTCAACAGCGGGCATTATACAGTGTCAAAATCACTGCAGTTTAGTAAGCTACTTTTCCTTCTCAGATACCATTACTGTGTCATTTTCATGATATAGCGAGCATTCTGGTTTTGTCATTTTGTTTTCAGTAAGTCTTCTGTTGGCTTTTGCCAGCAGTTTTGGGATTCACCAATCAGAACTTAAAATTTATATTTTTCTCAAGCGTCCAGTTATTATAAATTTTTTCTTGACAGTCATGGCATGATAAAAGTGTCAAAACCTTCTTCACATTTTGAAAATTATGGTTGCTGTATTTATACCAGTTGTTCCTGGTGGAAGACCCCGGATTTTATCTGTGGCAGTCCTAGTGCAAATGTTTTTTTTGTATGTTTTTGTGTTTTTGAATCTGGATAATTTGGAGTTGGCTGTTCATGATAATATTATTTGGCTGAATTATTGCTGTTTTTTTCTTCCAAGAACCAGGAAATGTGGAAATTGCACTGCTTATACAAGTCTAAGAACTTTTGTTTGACCATTGCACTTTATTTACCTCTTATTTATTGGGTATCATGCTGACAGTGTTTGAGGAGCTCTAAATTTGTGTTGATTTGTATGAGTTATTTTTTTGTTTAAACATTAACATTTTTTAAGATGACTGTTTTCTGGGTTGTTGTGCTGTGTAGTGTGGTAGAAGTTTGTTCATGTTGAGGAGTGCTAGCTGCCTCCATTATCAGAGCAAAGCACCTCTGAAACGTCAGTAAACTTCTGCCAGACTAAAACAGCCCAGAAGAAATCTGTCCTGAATGAACAATTGTTTTGGGGGGGCAGTTCTTTTGCTTGTTTCCTTTACCTTGAAAGTTTGACTTCTGCCCATTTGAATGTGCTGTTGTAGCACTTTCATGAAGCAAATAAGGAAAGCCATGTAAAACCTGAGGTCAAGACAGGTGGATCCTGGGCCAGATTTTTAGCTGAAATTTCCCAAATATGAAATGGGAGTACCAGCCTTGGTATTTGTTTGTCACGTAGTGACCTCTCATATTGCCGTCACTGTTAACCAATGTCTGTGGTCCTCTATATTCATAAATAAGTGTTTCTATTTATTTTACATTTGTGTATGAGATACAATTACCACACTTCCTGTTCTGCTTGATATTCAGTGTATTTTGAGTTTATTTGGTTTGGAACACTGTTTAGCTGTTGGACTGTGCGTTTATATTTAGAGTATCACTGGCATATAATTTTGCTGGTGACAACAATATATTTGTGCTGAAATATTATTTAGATCATTTCTGTTGGTTAAAAATTCGTAAATAACTTTTTTTGTATAAAATAATTATAAACTGGTATAATGTCAAAGGGAGAAACCATTTGGTAGGTCTAAGCATAGATGGAAGTGTAATATTAAAATGGATCCTAAAGAAAATGATTCTGATCATATAAAGTTGAACTGACTCAGGACAGGGATCAGTATTGACTAGTATGATGATTGTGATGACCTTTCAGGTTCCATGACAAAATTCCTTAATTTTCTGAAGTACTCGGTTTTTCTGCACACCAATTTTAACACATGCGACATGCAGAAAAACCAAGAATTCAGAGTAAGACACTGGGATGCTACACTGCAGACTTGCTGAATAACATAAAAGCAATGAGACTTTAGGTTCTCACAGTAATGAGTAAGAAGTTGGCTATTATCTGGGATTTACGCTAGCCTGGTATAAGGACTTACTGACTTTTTAGAGGTGCTTACTGCCTACCAGACTAAACAGCACAACATCCCAGAAAACAGCCATGTTCAAAATAAAAGTGGGCGCTTTACTATGAAGTATATTCAGCTAGTTATTTAGTTGCTGGATTAATTTATTAGTTAATTACATAAAAATGTGATAACTCACATTCTCCCATTTCATTATCATTCTGCCAGTGCTTTATCACCAACTAAGATATCTGTGACGGGCCGTGCCACCCACCGTATTGCCACAACCTTAGTTCTCAGTTGGGGCTTCACATGTAATCCAGGACTTGACTACAGTCAGAAATACAGAGCCCTGACAGAACCCGACTAAAGTTCTGTGCTGTTTGTCATTTTTAGTTGACATTAAATTTGCAGGTTCTTGGCCAGCATATCCTCGGACATCAAGTCCAATGGCTTGAAATTATCTTTCATTGACATTTTCACTTTTTGGCTGCGTCTTCAGTTCTAATTCCATTCACTGCTACACTGAACTATAAGTTTAAAGATATGCATATTTGTTCTTTATATACTTTTTAACACTAATGAAAAATAATAACAATAATGCTTTGATGCTAAAAACAAAATTCTCATTTAGACATGCTGTTTTTTTTTCTGACTTAATGTTCATTATTTGTCAATGTCAATTTAATGAAATATTTGCCATCGTGTTTAGAACTGATGCGCTGAACTGTTAGGCTTAAGAACATACCTCTCAAGTCTGTCTTTGATACACTAAGTATATACTGTAATAAAAACTGAATTTTTTCAAAATTATGAAATATGAATGAATCGTATTAAAATATCCACTCAGGATACAGTAATAACAGTAAAGCACAAAATAGCATTGTAAGTTTTATAAGTGATATTATTTCACACTCCATCAGCTAAAACATGTTCATGTTAGTTTTGTTTTGTTCGATTTACTGTGATAGTAGCTTTTCTCAGTATATTTGCTAGCCATCAAGCCCTATTGCGACAAGTTCTCCTCGGCGTTACACAGCCAGTGATCCCAGCACTCGGCCAAATATTGAAGAGGTGAGTTCATGCATCATAGCCAGTGATTCAAGGAAATGGGGCACATGCTTCCTCCTCTGAAACCCTGCAAAAACTGCAGAAATTTCAAAACTGACTAACCAAAGATGTTTGTAATTTCTCTCAATGACTGTATTTGTTACTGGATCTCTTCTGTCAAAACTTGTAGAGGTATTTTAAAAGGCTCTTCACTTTGATTTCTGGCTTCGTACTACATTATATTAGACAGGCTTTTTTTCCATTATTTATTTTAATGGTTTAACCTTTAATGCCTTTATTTTGTTATATTCTCTTTTTGTTGTCTTCCTGCACATAAGTTTCTGATGGCTGTAATTAGTGTTTATTAGTTCCTTCTCTGGTACACTGGGCATCATATAACATCCAGTCCTTTGCTGGCAGAATCTTCAAACATGACTGAGTTTTTAAATTCAAAATTGATATTACCAAAGTAATTGAGGACTAGTTCTTTAATAATGATTATCTTTGTATTTCCAAGTTCTTGTATAGTTAATTTACTGTCTAGGAGTGTCAGAAGCGTCGGAAAAAGAACGGTGCACTGTTGACATGAAATCACCAAGGATAAGAAAAGAGCTATTCATTTCTAAATCTTTATTTTCCTGTCTCCTGTAGCATTCAAAGGGAGTGATTGTGGGTCTAGTGGCTGAGCACATTTTTTTTAAATTCTGGCAGTATCTGCTTCACATTTTGGGTATTTAGACTGGAATTTTCTGTAGATTTTTTTTATCAGGACACAATGTTTAAAAAGTCTTGTATTTTTCTTATTCAGTCTTTAAAAATCATTAGATATTTTTTTATAAATAAAATAAGATGGAGCCTCATGAGAAGGTTTGGCTGTTTGTAAGGTCTGTGAATTATTTATGACAGGAATTTAACTCTGTGGTGGTAGAACATGGAGGTCTATTGCTAGTAATACAGAATTCCATCATTGGATACAGGCCCAAGTCAGTTCCTCACGCAGCCTCAACCTTGGTCTCGTATTTATTCTATTGGTGTTCTGCTACTTTGCAAAAAGCTTGATAAAAAAAAGATACAGTCCATAAAATCATAAGTTTCTCATAGTAACTAAATACATTGACAAATGCAATGCTGCAGACTTTTTCTTCCTCCTTCATCAGACATTGTAATTGGTCCCTGAATTCTTTCAAGCAATTGGTTCAGTCAATATGGACTCTAAAACTTTGTTCACATCAGTCCCTGATAACAGGGTTGCAAATATCTGATAACCCAAGAAGATTATTTCAGGCAGTTCTTAAGTTATTCAGCTGATATCTAGCAACAAAATTCTATTTTGAAGCCGATTTATCAGACATGTTTAAATCATATTATTTTCCTTTGTTCTTGATTCAGTGGCTGTAATCCATGCGTTCATGTAGACCTGTGGACTAACATCTAGCATGCTAAAGCTTGCATTATTTCAGGTATTGGCTGCATGGAAAGAGAAGTTTGGACCATGATCTGAATTGTGGTGCCATGTAGTACTGAGGTTAGTTACCAATGTTTCAATCTTCTACTCTGAAGATGGAGGCACTATTCCTCTGAAGCATTGGTAACCACCTACAAGACTGCATGAAATTCAACACAGAAGAACATGATCCACATTTTCACCCTTGTGAGAACCTCAAATCTCATTGCAGATGCTTGTTGCATGATGCATTACTTTGTGTTACCTTGAATTTGTATTTTATTTGTATGTACCTGTATTGTAACTCATTTTGTTTCTATTAATATAGCATGAATTTTACTCCATTATTCCAGTGATGCCATCTGTTGAGTAAGTACTATATTTCAGATGATGTAGAAAAGGATAACTTTTAAATTTATTGTTAGATGTCATGCTTTAAATCTCCTTTTTCCTTGAGATAGGAACATTTACTTTGGATGTTGTTGTTAGCTTGATCCGAAAAATTATATGGTGCTGTTTTGGAGGCTGGCTGTGTGTCTGTGCAGCAGACTTGTATGCAATAGATATCCAGTTTGAATCTTGTCAAGAGTAACCGATTGATACAATTCTCTTCAATCCTCCTAGACGAATTCTGGGATAGTATGAAATAAACCGAGTTCTTTTGCCACCATTCCAAATCAACTATGCATAATCGCATTACTTCTGATTCCATGTTACTTAAAGTGTCTAAATATTCCATGAATCTATTATTATACCTACAAAGTTAAAAATATGTTTGTTTAATAATTTACTTTGTTTGTTAGGTTTATTGAAATATTCTTTTTGTTAGCTTATTTAATGGCATCTTATCTGTACAGGTTACCTAATATTATATGGGAATATTATTATGATTGATGAACTGGAAAGGTTGTGAAAGAACGTTGTAGTTGACTTTTTCACAGTACTATCCCAGCATTTGTCTGTTGGGACTAGAGAAGGGCACAAAAGTCCTGTCATAACTGGCCTTGAGGCTAAGAACTGAAATTGGAATCTCAGTGTGAAGCAGGAGTGCCAATAATTTAACTTCAGTCTGGTTGTTTAAATATTAATTTTGTGATGTCTCTTCATGGATATTAATTAGCCCTTGAATAAGTTGCATAGCTTAAAATTTACCATGATCTTCTCCCCCTATATCCCTCCCAGTACATACACGTCCTGTCATATCGATGCTGCGTGACCTTGGGATGTGATCTAGAAGTATAACGTAGCTGATTAATGTGACAATTTGTGTGTTGATGCAGAACTTATTAACATGCCGTTATGAGTATATTACTATTTTTTCAATTAATAGTAAACATCAGTTATGATATTAATAACAGTAATGTGTTTTAATGTAACTTTAGTAATGTTTTAGTGTTTTGAAAATTTTCTTTGAAACTACAGTTAAATTTTGTTTTGTATATGTGTTACCCTTTTCACTGTTTGCGAATAAAAAATATCATTCAGCTTTGTATTGCACTTGTCACAACTTGAACTTAAGTTTTTTACAGCACAGATCCTTGAAACAAAAAACCATCGTCACAGTACTCTCTTTATGCATCAGAACTGCTCTGCCCGCAGTACACGGCACACTTTTCTGCATGACAGAAATATTCCATCTTCTACTGCAAATGAGTTCTGTAGCTTGTCTTCTGTTTATACTTAATATTGCATTTGTGACGTGTAGATAGTAAGCCATTAACATCGGTGAATTGTAGTTTTACATTTTTTTATATAGAAATCAGTACATAACTTTGCATTATATATATGTGTGTTAAGTGTTTTGTTGCTTTTGTACAAAAATGTATACAGAATGTAGACATGTTTGGTGCTAGTGTTTTTCATGTGTGGTAACATGTATTTTCACCATACATTTTAATAACATACGGAGTTATTTTGGTTACAGTTATATCAAGTTGGTAACATTGCAGCCACTATTTGTACTACAATTGCTATGTATTATTTAGATGTACAAGGGTCTATTTATCACAGTATTAAAATAACAGGGATGGATGTAGTTCATTATTTAATTTGCAAATGGCAGAAGTGTATAATATTAAAAAAAGTTTGCTTGTGTGGTGGACATGCTAGATGACGCTGAGAATCAGAATTGTGAATATTGTCATTGCTCCAGTAAAGAAACAACTATTGATAATTAAATTACATCTGTTCAGAGAATTATATCAGTATCTTGGAATGTTTTGTTAAAATATTTTATTTGTACATTTTGTTAGCAACTTATGACTTTCAGTATTTGAAAACTGTTATCACACACTGAAACCATTTAGTCTGGAAGTGACTTTTCTGATTAGTAGCATGTAAAGAGTCCATTTCTGTGCAAGAAAAGAAAGGTGGATTCAGAGAATTCTATAAATGTTTGAGGTCCTCTGTCAGATTTCATTTAACAGAAGAATGATATTCAGTATATAGAGACCACAAAATATAGATTCAAACAGACAAATTAAAACTGGAACTGGTTTAGTGAAATTGCATTAAGAAAATCATGTTGCAGTCCATTGTCATCTTGAGTCTGACAGTTTTGAACTCAGGCATGTAGACCTGTTAGAGGGTCATATTTTATGATAATTTGACCTCAAAGGGTGGACACAACACAATAACTCAGGTGCTCATGTTATGGAGAATTGTTATTTTGAGGTCATGTGAAGGTATATGTATTGTTGTTGATGTGAATTGCACTTCCTTGTTTATGCTGCTTTCATTCAAGACTTAATTACAATTACTTTATCAGGCTTAAGTTTATAATGTGTTGAATATACAGAAGATGCATGTTGTATATTTGTTTCAGAGTGATGCCTCCCCTTCTCCTCGCTTAGCTCTCAGACACATCACTACTAGCAGTTCTAGCACAGAGTGTGTGCCATCTGGTCTACATTTGAAGACTGATGAAGCTGTTCCAGCATCACTACCTGCCTCAAGGATCATTCCTGGAGGCAGTGTAATGGGTGCTGTAGAAGCTGCCTTGACAACAGCCCAGATATTGGCCACAGCTGCTCTCCAGGCAGAGGCAGAGGGTACGGAACCAGATGATGACAGACTGTCTGAGTTTCTTGACTCTCTGCCAGCGGATGGTACCAAAGAGACGGGTGAGGATGGGTCCCGGCCTACCACTCCTGTCAGCTCCTCTAGTGATGGTGATCGAGGAGATGCTGAAAAGAGGAAGGACAATAGTTCAAATGGCAAGAAGACTCACTGGAAGAGCCAGAGTGTGGGTGAGGTAGTCGACGTGCGGCGCTCGAGCGGAGGAGAGGAAGGCAGTGTGGAAAATGCCAACTTCAGTCAAAACAGAGAACTCTGGCAGCGAAGAGCAGCATCACAGTCACAGTTAGAATCTTCAAAATCAATAGTCAAGAGTTTTCGATCCAATCAAGAGTTCTGGGAGATGCGTCAGAAGCACACGCCTGATTTAGTGATGGATCTTCCACTTCTTGGTTCATCTAGTCCTAAAGAAGCTGGTGGCAGTAAGAAGTCCCTGTCTGCAGTATCTTTATCCTCACTGTCATCGTCGTCGTCATCTGGAGAGGAGGAAAACTTGACTGCGGAGACTGTCATAAGTCCAACGGGCCCAGAAAGTCCAGATATGACAACTGCAGCAGAACGATTTGCCAAACAGAATCAGTGTACACTTAAGAAGAACACCAAGGCCTCGCATGGCGCCTCTATTGATGCTCAGACACAAACCATGAAGGCTGCCACTAAGCGATCAAAATTCGCTGCCTCATCAGCTGTTGCCGCCACGGAAATGCCCGACAACGATTTGCAGATTCCTGCCGATGTTATCAAGACGAGCGACAACGATAATCTGAAACCATCCAGTGACACCAAGAACCAATCCACTGAATCAGAATTGGTGCCAATAAGGAGTCCTGGACCTCAGAGAACAGCAAAGATTGGAGGAGGGAAATTTGGTCAGAGTGGCCCCTTGTTACAGGTGGCTGCTGTGTCATCCTTCAAACCTCAGGTTAAGGTGAAGCCGCAGATCTTGCGTAAACCAGTTCTACCGGTCCCCCATCCCCACCACACTCAACCATCACCTGAACTCGTGCACAAGGAGAAAACACAGGAGCAGATGAACTGAATGGCCTCGGTGCTCCACCTGTCATGTTTCAATTATTTTATAAGACTGATTTTATTTAGCACCTGTTGGAAGTGTCTTTATAGAAAAGTTGTTTTATGAATAAAAACAAGAGTGCGTTTTTGAATTTCAGTGACAAAACTGTAATTTTGTATAAGCTGTACTATTCTCTATATATTGTGACAGTGTTCCTTTCCATAAAAGGGTATGATACAAAAAAATGCACTGAAAATGTTTCTCTTGATGTGATACAGGTGAATTTTTGTATTGATAGGCCTACTATATTATTGGACATTATTATATGTTTTTATTTGTATGTTTCTTTAATGCTATAGAATATTTGTTTTCAGATATTGCTTATTTGTGTGAGTTTTTCTGTGAATATGATTGGATAAGTACAGGGAATTATATCACACACCATTCTGAAGTGTGGTAAATGTTAACAGAGATTCCAACTTGCCAAATATAATTATAAAGTGTGAGTATGTGGAATGTGGAATTTAAAGACTTTGTACAATGTAAATAAGTTGTTTTACAAGTCCTAAGCATTTAATCCATGATCTTTTTAATTATGTAATATGCATTTGTGTATGTCAGTTGATTTAAAATATTTTACAAATGTGTAATCACTATGAAAATGATTTTTTATATTATTCATAAGAATTGATTTCAGTGTGCACTATGGTTAATCTTATGATTTTGCATATATCATATGCAACTGTGCACAGTATCTTGGAATACACTTTGACTGCTGTTCCTATTGAACATCAAAGAAACATTGTCTTTTAGTCTTTTTATATTGGTAACAATGACTCCTTACACTTATCTCTCTTTCTGTGCTAATATGAAAACAGATGTCCGTATATTGTGATGCTATTTTATAATTTGTATTGATGAGAAGCCACAAATTTGTCTGTCAGCAGATGGCAGGATGGTTTGTTTTCAATGATATTATCAACAAAAGAGTACAGAACTAAAGTAACTGGATATTCTGAGCAAGGTATCTAGAGTGGCCCCTTGTTACAGGTGGCTGCTGTGTCATCCTTCAAACCTCAGGTTAAGGTGAAGCCGCAGATCTTGCGTAAACCAGTTCTACCGGTCCCCCATCCCCACCACACTCAACCATCACCTGAACTCGTGCACAAGGAGAAAACACAGGAGCAGATGAACTGAATGGCCTCGGTGCTCCACCTGTCATGTTTCAATTATTTTATAAGACTGATTTTATTTAGCACCTGTTGGAAGTGTCTTTATAGAAAAGTTGTTTTATGAATAAAAACAAGAGTGCGTTTTTGAATTTCAGTGACAAAACTGTAATTTTGTATAAGCTGTACTATTCTCTATATATTGTGACAGTGTTCCTTTCCATAAAAGGGTATGATACAAAAAAATGCACTGAAAATGTTTCTCTTGATGTGATACAGGTGAATTTTTGTATTGATAGGCCTACTATATTATTGGACATTATTATATGTTTTTATTTGTATGTTTCTTTAATGCTATAGAATATTTGTTTTCAGATATTGCTTATTTGTGTGAGTTTTTCTGTGAATATGATTGGATAAGTACAGGGAATTATATCACACACCATTCTGAAGTGTGGTAAATGTTAACAGAGATTCCAACTTGCCAAATATAATTATAAAGTGTGAGTATGTGGAATGTGGAATTTAAAGACTTTGTACAATGTAAATAAGTTGTTTTACAAGTCCTAAGCATTTAATCCATGATCTTTTTAATTATGTAATATGCATTTGTGTATGTCAGTTGATTTAAAATATTTTACAAATGTGTAATCACTATGAAAATGATTTTTTATATTATTCATAAGAATTGATTTCAGTGTGCACTATGGTTAATCTTATGATTTTGCATATATCATATGCAACTGTGCACAGTATCTTGGAATACACTTTGACTGCTGTTCCTATTGAACATCAAAGAAACATTGTCTTTTAGTCTTTTTATATTGGTAACAATGACTCCTTACACTTATCTCTCTTTCTGTGCTAATATGAAAACAGATGTCCGTATATTGTGATGCTATTTTATAATTTGTATTGATGAGAAGCCACAAATTTGTCTGTCAGCAGATGGCAGGATGGTTTGTTTTCAATGATATTATCAACAAAAGAGTACAGAACTAAAGTAACTGGATATTCTGAGCAAGGTATCTTGTTTATTGTATGGAAAGGGTTAGGATCTGTGTGGGGTGAAACTGAGCAAGACCGCTTACACTCACTATAAAGTCAGATGTTTTGTCATTGTGTGTGTTTGATGAATTCAGCTATTGAGTTCCTGTCTTTAGACATTAAAATTATAGATGATTTTAAATACATCACAGTGTAATATACAGTGGTAATAGAAAAATAATGTACAAAATTAATGTAACTGATGTAAATGTACCATTATGAGGAGTTTATGGTAACACAGGCTGGTATTTTTGGTTATAAGTTTCAAATAATTTTTTATAGAGATATTTTTAAAATCACTCTTTTATGTGTTCTTTGCACAAAGTGTTTTAAATGTATAACCTACAAAACTACTCTGTTGTTGGTGAAATTTGATATTGACAGTCAGACAAAAAGCTGTGGAGCTTAAGTTTATTTTCAAACTAATTTCTCAAATATTAGTCATCACGTACTGAATGGATACAGAACATAAAAAATAGATCTCCAAGAGATAATTTTTGCCTCTACAGCAGATTTTTGTTTGTAATAAACAAACGTAAAGACCAACAAGAGTTGCAGAATATCATTGAACCCATTTTGAAAATATGAATGTGTACCAGATTGGGGAATATCTACATTCTTGGTCTCTGTACAAAACACACTGCATCAAACATCTTGGAAAAAAAATTTATATCACAGGAATACATGACAAGCTGAAGATGATGATAGAATTTTGATAGTTTTGTGTTCATATATTATTGTTTATAAATTTACCTCCACTTCATCATATGTTTGAATGGGGTGGCATATAATTAATTACCAAGGACAGATTTACCTTTCTACATGTTCCTGACTGCTGAGGTCTGATTGAGTACCAGTAGATGACAAATATCACCCTGAACATGAACAATATTCTAAAGTGAAATTTCTTTTGACTGTACTCTCATGCAAGAAATCAGTTTACATTGTTTCTGATTAATTCAAAATATATTTCTTCATCACTATGTAATCAGAAGACATTTGCTTCCAGTTTACAATAAAATATATTGTATGCCTTACAGGAAAATTATAGCCTATGTTCATAAGATGGTCCATTGTAGTAAGCAAAGAATACATGTCTGTGCTTTATGTATTTAGGTATAAAGTCAAACATAGCTTTACATGTTCAAGAAACAAGAAAATGTATTAGTTTTTTATGAGACTTTTTCTTTGCATGTAGGTTGCAATGTCTAGCACAAATGACAAATAATGATGTGATGTACATTGTTTCCAAGGGGAAAATGTGTTTATTATGTGGTTGTACTGTACAGCAGTATCATGTTCATTCATACTACACATCTCTCTTCTTTATTACTTTTGCAGTCCTACCAACTGAAACATACTTCAGTGTGCAAATATCAGGAATTATGTGAAAACTCTTTCAGCAATTTTTTAAATGTATTTGTGATATGCAGTGTATAAATATTTTATATCATTATACTTCAAAGAAGAGTCAGAACTGGGGGGGAAATAACACCAAAGTTGATGTTTACTTGGTAGACTGGAGTTTTTGAGACTGATGTATACCGAAGGAATGTATTAGTGTTTAATTAATGGGGAGTAACAAATAAATGCATGAACTTATAATCCAAGGAAATTGCTTCCAGTTTTTCAGTATTATTCAGTGAAGATATTGTGCTTCATCCTAAGATGAGATTTTTTTCTATAAACAGTTTCTGAAAGAGCATAATTAATTGTTGCTGTGGTGTCAGCAGCTGCTCTTTGACATTTTTACCAATGTACTGTACTTTTAGTTTACATTACACTATACTTGTAAACAGTCGACAGTTGTAATTCATTACCAATGTCATAATAAACCACTAAAATTCTGTGAAGTCTTCAGGTTTTCATGCTGAACATTATAGGCAATTTTGTTTCTTATTCAGGAGAACATTGACCAATAGGAAATAGTGAATGACCCTATCATGAAACCATTTTCTCAGATTCAATGCATGTGGAACATCTGGTCAAAATGACCCAATCATTATTGTCATAAAATGGCTAATCATTTGTTATAAATTGAAAAGTACTGTAATCTGCAGTAGTGGTTGCCCCGCTTTCATGATGTTTTGTGTTGCTTAACCTGGCCTTTTGCAGGAAGCAGTACCTTAGCTCTGGTTAGTAAATATTTGTTTCATTAAAGATTGAAGATGCTGTACTGTAATGTTTTTTTTAATTTCAGTTGATAGATTAATAGAACAGAGTAAAATGCAAAGGACTACTTATTCCAAATCTTTATTTTGAATATTAAACAAAAATTCAAGTCAAATTATTTCTGCAACAAAAATGTTTTCTATACTTGATGAAAGACTCTTGGGTTATTCATCATTAACCTTTATGGGGATAAGACATTAGTATAACTGTAGATATCACAACAAAATGGTCCAAGTTTATGCATATCTGAGACCTTCCCAACAAACCAGATTGAAGAATATTAAGCTTTTCTACATAAAACGATTCAGTACATTTAAGTAAGGGGATTTTGAAAGTGTATGAAATTTCTTTTAAGGAACTGCTGATTGCCTTTCTCCTGATGGGTGTGTGCACACATTTTAAAAATTGGAGTTGACTGCTGGGATGTAAAATTAATGAGATTGTGAATTCGATAGTAGCTAACCTTTTTGGCGACAGCTTTTGGCAGTGGTCCCTACTATCAGATCGTTTTGTAGTAGTACCAAAATATTGTCCAATAGATGGTAGGACTATGTGTGTGTGTGTGTATGGCGTCATTCGGTGACTTTGTGGTCTTATAGGTTGGTAACGCGCTGTTGTATTGTGATTGATTGAGATAAGAATATAGCAGTAAACTGAAGATAATGTGTGTATTTCTAAATATAAGTTGTTGATTTTTTTTAGGATAATGTAATAGTGGTTGTTAGGTATTGTTTCGTACGAAATTACATTGCTGTGAATGCAACAGCTGGAGGACGTAGATGCAGGAATGAAATGTTTGGTTATGTGACTATTGACTGAATTACGTTAAGGAACCATAGTTGGTCGTTGCTGCGTTGGATGTTATTATTACGGTAAATACTCTGCAAGGCATTTAGTTTTCTCACCATATGTCTTTCTTTTTTGCTTTTAGTATTGGCTAGTTATGGAACTAGCCATGTTGCGTGTGCCTGCAGTGGATTGTGTCAAATGTTTTTGTATACTATAGGAACTGTTATGAAGCCCTTTGTTAAGGTGTACGAATTTGTAATGTTTGCTTTAAAACCCCAAAATAAGACAGTAGCTGAAGTAATATCTTCAAAATATAAAAGCATTACAAATTTAAAATTTCTCGAAAACACCAAAGTAAAGCATATTAAATAATTGATATGAAACAGTATGTTTAAATTTTGAAAGCTCTACATTCTTATGATTTCAGTTTGAAAACCCCCAAATTTGTGTTATGAGTGTAAATGAGATTGGGAACAGTAACATGCGTATGGTCCTGAAAATGTAATGTGTGACATACATGCACTGAAGATATAGTTCAGTAGTATATTGAAAATTGCTGTTAAATGGTGATGCAACAGTGAGTATGTAACTGACCTAATTTATCCAGTCTCTGAATCTGAGTTTGCTGGAAATGCATAAAATTAAAGTATGTGTACATATGAGCAGGTTTCTTTTTAATTTTGTAACACGTTTGCTAGTAAGTGATCACTGTATTGTGTAGTTATACTGATACAACATTCACAATGGGTTTTATGTTTATAGAATTAGATTGTCTCATGATATTAATCTGTAAGTTTTGTTTAATTTTATAGACATGGAAATGGACGAGATAGTACATCATATTTTTGGGAGGGAGATTGAGATGTCCAAAATATGTGAGCCTGATCCTTCAACATCATCATCACTTTCAAAGTAAGTTTTTTTCTAAAATGAGAAGAGTACAAATTGTATGTCAGATGTATCAGAAAATAGCATTGTAAATTAAGCCATGCATTTAGTACTGAGATTTATCTTTATTATGCTGATGTCATATTCTGTTACAGAAAGTCAAAGTGTATTGAATGTGTTTACCAGTGGGTGAACAGACTGATGGAAGAGATGGGTCCACTGCAAGACAAGCGAGTATTTCCTGTTGATACAAGAGAAGGAAGATTAGGTCCTGCTACAGTCTGTTTGGATACCACCTCGCATGTTGGGCTGTTCGTTGTTGGTGCAGATCGACTGAGCATAAATTCTCAAAGTAACTTCAGCACCATTCGAGCCAATGTTTGTCTCTACAGAGGTAAGATTGCAACACTGAAGGTCCTTCTTAAGCCCAGAGTTTGTCATATGGCAGTCTGCGACATTTTGAATCAGCTGCATTTCCATACATGTAATAGCATTGAGATTCTTTAAGCGTTATATAGCTGTCTTCTGGGTTGTAGCACTGTGTAGTCTTGTAGAAGTTTGCCATTGTTTAAGAGGTGCTTGCTGCTTCCATCATCATGGTGGCAGACTTCGTGGCACAATATCTTAGAAGACTAATTCTTGAGCTAATTTGTTATTTTCCTCAGTCTCTCCAGGCATATGCCAGAATAGTTCTTTGGATTAAGCTGGCTCTTGCTGCCTCTTTCAAAGTTTTAGCATACTCATCGTCTCCCATGCTGCTGTATAATGTCTGCAGACATGAAGTACTTTAAGAATCTAACTGATTCTGATATTTTGTTTGTTTTTTAGGTAAATGGCAGTATGAAGTCCAATTGGGTTCCAAAGGTGTCATGCAAATTGGGTGGGCCACCAGTTTTTGTAAATTCTCTCAGGAAACTGGTGTTGGTAAGTTGTGACATCCTTACACATTTCTTCTGAGGATGGGATTGGTAGGGTATATAACATGCAGTAAGAAATTTGTGCAAAACTTTTGTTGGAGATCCTGAAGGGAAGGGTCCGCTTAGAAAATCTGGGCATGGATGGTAAGATAATATTAAAATTGTTCGTAAGGAAATGGTGGTGAGGGGTGGATTGGTAATGGTGGCAGGGGAAGTGTGACAAGAAGCTTCAGTGGTCCATTACATTACATCACAGAAAATGTTGAGAATGAAGTTTGTGCACCAGCTGTCTCTCATTTTGTATGGCCGCTGTCGTAATTAGTTATTCTCATTGAACAGCGTTGGTAGAATTTAAACCACTCGTGGAAAGTAGTTTGCTGTTTTTGTTTTGTGGACCACTATTGAGGATCATTATTGTTGTCATTGCCGTAGGGGACACAGTCCACTCCTTTGCATACGATGGCAACCGTGTCCGTAAGTGGAACGTTTCGACACACAGATATGGAGAGGCCTGGCTTAGTGGGGACATTGTCGGATGTACGATTGATCTGGATTCTGGAGTACTGGAATTTTACAGGCAAGTATTTGATGGATTAATTTGTGCTGTTCTCAACATTTTAATTAACAACGTAGCTATAGCAGAACCTGGAGTTCAACATTTCTAATACAGAAGCCTGCTGTTTGTTGCACTTCTGAGCTACACCCATCAACCATCAGTTCCCACAGTTGCTTCTTAAGATCCATCCAATCTCCTTCTTGGTTTTCCAAGTGGCCATTTTCAATTAAGTTTCCCCGTCAATATTCTGTTTGCATTCTTGTCTCTCCTCTTAGATTTCACTATGATAATCTATGATGTGCTGTGCTATATTAGGTGACCTGTATAAATTACAAAGTTCCTTGTTATTTGATATTGTAAATTACTCATTCATTTCACTCTTTTTAATTTCAAGAATCTACCTGAATAACCAAGAAACAATTCTACCAATTAGTTATAGAACCAACACTACTATATGGCAGCGAGAGCTGGCCAAACTTAAATAAATATTCATCTAAAGTTACAGCGGTGAAAATGAAATGTCTCAGAAAATCAACAGGGAAGACGCGCAGGGATAGAATAAGGAACATCAAAATTAGAGAAGAGGTTGGAACTAAATCATTTAAAACAAAATTGGAAGAAAAACAACTGAAATGGTTTGGACATGTTGTTCAAATGGCAGACGAAACAGTTTTTGGAAGCTAGAGTTGAGGGTACTAGAACAAGAGGAAGATCTAGAAAGAGCTACTTGGATACTATTAGAGAAATAGGACATACAAAGGGGAAAAGTTTAACGCAGATGAAATTCTTAGCAAGGGATAAGAAGGAATGGAAGAGGTGGACTGAGGAATCAACCCTGACGCTATAAAGGCAAAAAGGGAGATGAGAAAGAAGAAGAAGAAGAATCTACCTGAATTACTTGTTTTCATGTATTTATATGTGTGAAGCTTTGTTCTGAATTGGACTGGCCCTCCATTGATTTAGTATTAGGCTGTCTTGAACTTGGTACTGAAGGTCTGTGTTCATTGACCAGCTCAGTAACTATCAGCTGCTTATGAAGATGCAGAACCACACAGTCAATTAGGAAATAATGGCAGGCTATAAACATTTGGACTAAAACAGGAATTTAAGTATGATGAAAGAATTAAATACGCTATCAATATGGAATTTATCGAGAATTACAAAACTAACTGGGAAACCATATATTCTTTGAATACCTTGCTTAAGAATTCCATTTGAAATTCTCCATTACCAACCAAATCATCAAAGATCTTTGGGGAGACTACAAATGTTGGCATGAGGCTATAAAGGCTACTGGGTCTAAGATATGGAAAGTTAATGATGATAATTGCTCTACTTGATATGTAACTGGTTAGTTGGATAATTTTTTTTTGTCTCTGTCGCTGTGTCACATATGTTCACTTTTCTGTACAGGAATGGAAGGTCCATGGGGAAGGCCTTTGACAACATCCAGATTGGACCGGGCATGGCCTACTTTCCTGCTGTCAGTCTAGCATTTACAGAAAATCTGGTGGTAAACTTTGGCTCAACTCCGTTGAGGTATCCGGTTCCAGGTTTTGAGCCAATTCAGGAAGCATTGTTTCATGATGTGGCTAAGGCAGAACAGCTTTTCAAATGGCTCTCGCAGCTTCTCGTGCTATTCGACCATAAGTTTGAGGTGGGTTAACAGAATAAATAAATTCTGACTTGCAAAGTTATTTGTTAATAAACTCCTGTAAAAAGAATTTTGCTAGTGGAAATATACATACTTGCGTCTTGGGAGTTGAGGTGGAAGGACATGCAGTGCCTTTCAGTCACCTTTGCAGGTAAACTGAAGGAATGGGTGACCCATAACTTTCTTAAATGAAGAGGGAAACTCTCATATTTGAGATTCAAGATTCCCACATCAGTGAAGAACAAGTCTGCATGGCGGCATAAACCAGAATACTATAATCAACGGACGGAGTCTCATATTGGCCACAGGGCTTGTGTTCTTTGAGGCGTTGCTCGTTTGATGATGCCGTTAAGGTTCTGTTGGATGTGATTCCAGCTGAAGACAAGTGGTGGGACTTCTTACATCACATTTTCAAGTTATGTGTACTGTAGTGGTACTTTTTTCCTGCTTCCCCTAATGTCTGCATTCCACTTCTGCTGTTACATTGTGATGTAACATGCCATTTATTTGTTGAAGTTAATCAGCTTTTCTTCTAGATAATATTTAAAGATTAGAGTCCAACTGGCAATGTTGAGATGTGTTGTAGAATTTCAGTCTTATAATTTTAGTTTCACTTACATTCATTTATAACTCCAAGTGTGTACCTGTTGACTAAATATGAAAATTGAAAATATGACTTGTTGATTTCTCTCTAGGAACTATATTGGCAGCGACGACAAGGAGTACCTCCCTCATGATTTATCTCTCTTGTCAGATGCGAGGTCAGGATGTATCGCAGTCTGATGAACCAATTACCAACCAGGCCCTGTTGATGGGGCTTGCTCGGATTTTTCTCCACCCTCTGGCTCCTTTACTACTGTCCCCATACATCACTGAAGCCTGCCTTGTTCCATTCCTCAAGAGTCTCTGCAACCTCTCGTCAGTCTCCGGGCACTCCGAGAACAAGACCCCAAGTGACAAGAAGCGTAGACTCATGCTGTTCCTGGACATGATGTGGGCGTTCCTAGAGGTGAGCCTCTGCAGTAACATGTTTCTCTTTTCAGGTAGGTTGTTATGGTAGTAAAACTCTGTAGAGTTATATGTGGACAGTACCTGGTTTGAATCCCAGCCAGTCTACTATCTACTTTGCTATTTGATCTGTTCCTTGGTCTCTCCATTTGAAAGTTGGACATTACTCTTTTAGATCACTGTACATTAGTTTCAGTTCTTCAGACTTTATTTATAATTTTGGATGAAAGAAGTTCAGTAAATTGAAATTAATTATGTTACACCATAATGAGAAATGCTCAGAAATATATTACTGTACATGTTACTAGATTACTGAAAAGTCTGAGTAGGATCTGCGGACAGATTGCACGTTTCAGTCGTTTAATGAATCCGCTTCACAATGATATGTGTTGCTGTAAAGTGGCCAGCTGGTGGACATACATGCGCGCCAGACTCTGCCTGGACGTGATTGTAAAAATAAGACAGGCAATTTCTCTTGTGAAAGTTTTGATTTGGTGATCATGTTTCAGGAGCATGAGTTGAAAAAGTGCCTAGAGAGTGTCGTGACCTGCTTGCTGGCAAGGTTCCGACAAGTGTCCTTTGTTCTGGACTATCCACATCAGAAGCAATCTCTCCTACTCCTCTTGTCTCTTGTACACCACCCTCGAACCAGGCAACATCTGCTTGAGAACGTACTCTTCGATAAAGTGAGGTGACCGACATTTTATATGTAAGCTCACAAAATAATTAAAAGAGAAATATTCAGACTTCCACAAAAGTCTGAATGTTGGCGACTCTTATTGTCCACATCATTTATATTGGCTTTTTACGGAAGGGGGACTAGAAGGGCGAGAGGTTAGGATAACATAATTTATTCAGTGTTTCCATCCAAAATAACATTTTTCTGTTGTGCACACGTGATCAGCATGCACATGTAAGTAAGAAGTGAACATATCCGTGCAGAATGTTTATTTCGTTTGTGAATACCTTCTGTGCTGTCCTGTCGTGTGAACCAAGCTGTGACAAACCACGCCAAGGCCTTCACTATGGATTACAGATGTGCACTGACAGCGTCATAGCCTAGCCATGGTTTATCCTCAAGTTATAACTATAACTTGCCTCCTCATTTACGTGTTTTTTTTATTTACATTGCAATTTTAGGTATGCATCTCCCATGTACTTCTTGTAAAAACAAATTCTTTTAAATTGTGTTAACAAACAATATTTTTGTAATTGTTTTCTGCATCACATGCCTTTGTTTATTTATTTTTGTGTTTTTTTTTTTAGGTTTGCCAACTTTCTTCATGTGAAACCACTGGATGAGGGTGGTTTAGTAGAGGTCGTGAACCATACCTGGTGGGATAACAATTGTGAAGATCAGAGAGTGGAACGGAATAGGGCCTCCTACTTCATGGCATGTCAGAAAATTAAGGAAGCCATAGCAAGTAATGACACGATATTACAGTGATATCGTTAGAATTGTATGCATGTTTATTTATCTTGTTTCTTTCCAGTGGAGTAGGGCAGAGAGGAAATTAGTTTGAAAGTGTTTGGATCCTCTGTGTAATTATCTTCATCACTTACCTTTCTGTCATCTCTGGCAAATAATAGTTCGTTGAATGTGAGATGTGCCATGCCCTCACTAGGGCTGTATTTAAGCTAAGGTTAAGGGCAAGGGGTTTGTAAGGTCACCCACTTAAGAATATAAGGTACAGGGTGTGCCCATTAAGCCACAGGTCTTCTCCGCCAGTCTTCATCACTGTCATCCTGTCAGTGGGCACAAATCGATTCCCATTCTGCGAGTTCACCCGTCTAAGTACGAAGATTGCTACCTTCATCCAGGTTTGTCAATAACCAAAATTTCTGCTAAAAATGATTATTTCTTGTGAGTGAATCCATTGGCATCGTGGCCTCAAATGGACCTCTTGTGGCAGCCCCTGACAATGATGCAGATGAATGTTTAGCATTGGATGGAATGGTGACTGGCAGAGAAACTCTCGCTGTTGGTGGAGTCAGTTGAATCTGATTCAATGGCACAGAGTTGAATTTAGTAGATGTTTTTGATGTCTGAAACATCTCAGCTTTTTTTTTTTTTTTTTTGTGATGCCCACATCAGGTGTGGAAACTCTGCAGATAGAGCTCCTGAAAACGCTGTTGGACAATTCTGATGGCACCACTACACAAGCATCATCCAGGAAGATATTTCTGCGTAAATTTCGAACGTTTCTGCGTGAGAATGTCCTGTCTAGTCGAGTGAGTTACCGTCTTTGATATCGTCAATAACCCTTTGATTTGCTGAGTTTTAGAATTTTTTTTTATCTTCTTATATTTGAACTGTAACAGGTGTTTCTCCTTTTTAATATGTGTTTCTTGCTCAGTAAAGAATCATAATTTTGCAGTATTATAATGCTTTCAACTTCACTACAAGTGGCAAGTGTGTGTTGGGGAACTCCTAAGTTGTGGTAGTGTATGCTACAACGCAGTAATGTTAGTCTTTGATGCTACATCTGGCAAATGCAGCATATCAGGAATCTCAGATTGTGGAAGTGGAACACAGTTTTTTAATTACAAATTTATGTACTTGCTACACCTCATAGAATGAAGCATTTGAAGGATAGTAGGTCTCACAAAATCATCCCAGATCTTATTGTTTCAAATCTTGCTGTTTTAAATTTGTTTCAGACATTGTTGCTTCTTCAGATTCCTCTCCCTATAACCCTTTGCTGTTTTCATCGCCTCCTCGTTACCTTTCGTGCCCTATGGGAGCTTGAAGTGGGCAAGTACCCTATTGTAATTCCAGCAAGAACTTTTTATGATGGTTCAGTCAATTACTACAACATTGATCGTCTGGGTGGTGTGCTTTCGCATCTCAACAAGACTCTAAAGGTTGACCTCATGAGAGTGCTGGGGCCAGATCACTCTATAATGACAAATATAGAATCATCAGCAAGCCAGCCCCAGAACATGGGTAAGAGTCATATTCAAATATGAAACTTGATGTTTTGAAGATGGTCTGTATTAATTTTAGAGTCTTATGATATTTCATTGTGCCAAAATATAAAAATTATTGATGTTTCAGAAAAGATTGAAGAACGCTTTATGTGTTACAGGTATGGAAGCAGGTGCAGCATTTATCTCGAATCCATCTGTGAGCGTGGGACCACAGTTTACTGATGGACATGCCACTTTCATGATACCTGTGTTAGCACGCGTGTTGGCGCAGCAGCAGCCATCATCAAGCCCAACGTTGGCAGAGAGAGTTCCTGGGGAAGGGTTACAAGAACAGAAGGCAAAGGGTGGCTCTGTGGATTCTGCAGCCTCACTCGTTGAGCTTCTAGATGGTCTCGTTCTGTTCTACCATGTGTCTGCTCACAAGCAGCTTGCCAAGGTGCAATTCATTGATTATTTAACTTCATATAATACTACTTACATGTATAGATGATGCCAGAGTATCTATTCAAACTTGAAGGCCTCTTTGACTTCCTGAAATGTACAGTGAGTTAACTGTATGCCCCTAAGCTGAACACCACCCTTATGGGTCTGTGCGATAGCTTATTCAATCTATCAGCAGCTACCCACTATCCCTTGAGACCGTTGTCTTTACTGACACTCTGAGGACGCATCATGTAAGGTGACAGCGAGGCACTCATTAAACATGGTAGTCTGCTAGCCGTGTGGATTGGAGGGGGACCCGTGCATGTGCCTCAAGCAGAGGCCATAGGCAAGCGATAAGCAGATAACCACAAGATTTGATTCGAGGTTTTTCAATGTGACAGTGTCTTAAAACTCCAGTTTGTCCATTTGTCTTATCTAGTTTCTTATCTTAAAAATTCAGGTTCTTTCCTGAAGCCACGTCTTTTTTATCCCCATCCAACCGCCTATCAAGAGAGTTCTAAGAGCTCTTTTCCTGAGATTGATGGTGTGTTTTGTGCACAGGTGAGCACTCTGCGGGAAAGCATGAGTGAGTACTCAACGGCGCTGGGCAGCGTTACTGCGCGGCTTGATACCTACAGACATCTGTCTCCTAATATGTCAGTTGAAGAGAACTCGGCTGATATTATATGTGATTTGGAGCAATCTAGTGGTGTTTTTGAGCAGAAATTGAGTGAGCAGGCTCGCCACATGGCATGGGTAAGTTATCAAGGCAGAGTGGTATTGTGTATCATACTTTAATAACATGACTTTGTTATGAGAAAAGTGGGAAAGTTTTGTAAACATGTTTAGGATGCTGTTTTCTTTATTTTGTTAATGTTAAGTTTATTTAATGTAATATCAATTTGTTTGTTTAATTTTGCATTGCAATGTTTACTTTTGTTTACTTTTATTTTACTTTGATTTGATTTATGTAATTTTGTTTTTCTTTTACATGAAATTATTTTGTCCCCCTACATATTGTCACACTCTTTTACAATTTCACCTTGTAATTAAATTAAAATTTTACTTTCTCTGTGTGTGTTGTTCTGTTGCCAGGTTCGTGCTACAGTGTTTTCGTCTGACAAACAGAGTCATCTGGCTTGGCTGTTAAGAGTGATTCTACAGACAGTGAAACTGGCCTCAAAAGAAGGACAACTTTTTGCTTATGTACCTGATTTTTATATAGACTCCCTTGTTGAAATATGTGCTGCCCTGCGCACCTATGTGCATCCAACATCTCCTCTAGAAAATATAGAAGGTATGAAATTGCCACTGTGTACATTTTCTTGTGTTAAGATTCGGTGAATTCAGTTTTCTAATATGTGACTGGTATATTCAATACGGTATTATGCATAAATATAGGCTAGTGTCCTTATTACGACAGTATTGCGGGCTCCGCAGCCAATATTTAGCTACATTTTAATACAGACTTGTGATCTCATTGCCAGCCTACGGCCACTGATTCGCTCTGTAAAGAAATTTAAATATAAATTTGTACAATTTACAAAAGCAGATTAAATACGGAGCAAATGGGGCTGTTGGTTCAACCAACATTAGTGATAAATGACAAAAGAATATAATTCCTATGTATCTGTGATATTTGCTGTAAATGGTTAGGTTTGGCCATGTAATAATCTATCAGATTTTGTTTGTGATATTTGTTACAGGTTATGAAGATTTGCTTATTGAGGTATCTGAGTTCTTGTGTGACCATTTCTCAGATCCAAGAATTGTACATGCAAGTTCCAAAGACACATTAATACAAGCATTGGCCAGTTTTGCTTGTAGCCCAAACACACTTTTGGCACTAGAGAGAGTTCCATATTCCAGGTAGGCAGGCAACGTAGCTGAGGACACTTTTGATCATTCTGATTCTGTAAAAAAAATGTTGAATAAATACATTCTGCAACTCTGAAGAATGAGGTATCATTATCCTTCATATTAGTTGTAGCAGTATTATTTATTCCTGTGGTGCTTACCCAAAAATGACACAACATAATTTGAATTTTAAGTTACATCACCATCTCAGTTAATGTCACTTGCTTTACGCAGAGGTTGGGTCTCGGCTAAAACTGACACAATATGGCTTTGTCAAAATGAGAGCTTACTGTTTTCAGCTTTATAACAAGCTTAATTCACGTGTTTGGTTTCAGTCGTATGAATATGGTCCGGTCATTGCTTCGTCCGTATGAAAACCGGGCATGGGCACAGAGCAACTGGGTTCTAGTCAGAATTTGGCAAGGCTGTGGATTTGCTTTCCGATACCACAAGTCTCCGCATCTTCTCTGGAAACATGGACCTAAACTACTCCAGGCAGACTCTAGTCTCATTAGCCAATGCATAAGTATGCAACTTTCACTGCTTTATAGGGGGTCATAAATCATCACTACAGTCTTAAAGACACAGTTACATATCGCAACATTACAAAATTGACTGTTACTGTATCAGTTGCAATGAACTTCTTAGTTGTTATTTTTTTCTTTACTATTTTGATAATTTTAATAGAAAAATTAATAACTATGGACTTCAGGTGGTGAGATACAATTAGAACTGATTAAATAAAAATTTTACTTACTTTAGTATTTATTTTCAGTTTTGTCTCTTATTTATTGTAGAGCCTTGTCCGTCGCGTCTGTTCCAAGGCCATGTGAAGGAAGTGATGATGTCTGATGAAGCTCTGACCACAGCATTCCTTAACTCACTGCTGAATCAGCTAAACTGGGCATTCTCCGAGTTCATAGGCATGTTGCAAGAGGTAGCATTATATTAAATTATTGCGTGCTTTGTTTCATATTTCTCACGCTCTTCATTAATGATAACTTGTGTTGTATTGTGCTTGTTACAGATTCAGAATGTTTCCAGCCATCCTGAGCGAGTTTTTATCGAGTCAAGACAGCTTAAAATTTGTGCCACTTGCTTCGATCTCACGTTGGCGTTGTTAAGGGTACTTGAAATGGTTGTGAGCATTGCGCCAGAGATCTTCACAGATATAATGAGAAGTTCTTCAGAGCTGCTGCTAGCTCGACTCTGTCAGGCACGTATCAGTTTAGAGCAAAGAGGCTAATTTTTCAAATGGAAGAAAATAGTCGTTTCGGTGCTGTTATGATAGAAACTGAAATATGCGTTGGAAACTATGGAGGGGAGGTTTTTATAACTAGTGCTGTAGAGTTGTGTTTGATGGAAACCTGGTATGAGTCTCAATTTTAATATCTTTGTGAACTCATGGATGCTAATTCCAGTATGGTGCTGAAGTTTAAATGGTTCCATAGTTAAGAGACCAATGGGGAGACCGAGACGTAGATGGAAGGATATCAGGCAGGATCTATGGGGGATAGGAGTTGAAGGAGACTGGATTTTGTTGGCCCAGGACAGGGTCCGGTGGAGGTCTTTGGTTAATTCGGTGATGAACCTTCGTGTTCGGTAAGCCATCTAGTTGGTTGGTTAGTTAGGTAACAGACTTTGGTATTCCACGCTTGATGACTCATTTTGATGCACATATGATAATGTTTAATTTTTATGGTCCCTTCATTTTTGTCACAGTCTTATGTTCTGTCCATTTGAGTTTACCTCAGTTTTATATGAGAATTCACCGTCTCCTAAGAAACCGTGAATGGAGATTTCACCGTATATTGTTGCTATTATCCAAATATTCCGATGTTCTTTTATGCTTGCAGTTGCTGTGTCAGGTCCTGAATCGCGTGAGCTCGCAGGCCGGTTGCTTCCAGCATGTTGTGATGTTGGACATACCAGACCTTGAAACAGTGGACCATTTTCCAATCCTGGCTGCTGTAGTGGGAATCCTGTTGGCTATCTTACGTGATGACATTCAGAAGTTTGATGGTTCGTTGTAATTTGAAGTTATCAGACGGTTCTGTGCCGGGAGAGGTTTCATGATGCTCTTACTTCATATTTGGATGAATGGGTTCAATTCTTGGGCAGGAGGTTGAATTGTGTGACTGAGATGTTCTTGACTTTTTTCAGGCCCTCCAGGAAATTTCTGGAATGTTACTTTAAAGTTGGGTGCACGTTACAAATTTTTATATGACAGTTCTGTTTTCTTTCCCTGTTGTGTTTCAGTCAAAGTCAGTGTAGTGCCTGAAATCACAAAAGTTCTTCTCACTGAACCGAGTTTCCAATTGAAATCGGTGAATTTTGTCTTTGGTGACTTGCAGAAGGGATCGAAGCTTCAGAAAATGAAGCCCTTCTCTTTTTACAATTGTGAGTATTACAAGAGGACTGATTTGTGATATGTTAAACACAAATGCTTAATTTGTGACAGAGGCCATTGATACTAGCTGTAGAAAACTTTTACAACTCATATAAATGTTAATGTCCATTGTGTCACTTTTACAGTTGTATTGAAACATGAAATAATTGTACAAATCTCAAGAAATCTGATCTGTGAGAGCTAAAAATTCGTATGATTTGAGGCATTTTTATGATACTGCCAGCAGAAAATTTTCATTGTGACACGTTCATTGGTCTTGGATCTTTTACCAATGATCTGTGTTTCTTTTGTCGGGTGTTTTACCATACATGGCAACATCTGAATTCAGATGCTTAAACACGAACAAATTCGAGATTTTCCCAATGCATCGTGTTTCGTTTTATGCCTCTGTTTCAGATTCAGATGATGTGAGTTTTGCAGAGATAGAAGAGGTGAAACAAATGATTCAACTGCTGAATTTTTACCAAGGACGACTAACAGATGTTAGGACTTTATCAGAAGATGAACTTTGTACCATTTGCTATGCATATTCCATCTCGGCCACCTTCAAACCATGTAACCATCAATCTTGCAGGTATAGTTCATACTATGACTTCATGTCACAGCTTCCTTGAATGATTTTTGTACTGTGTGTGCAGTGTGCATCTTCCATGCATCAGTTTGCCGTACTGTTGTCAGAAGGCCACTTTCTGAGTTTTCGATTTTAGCCATGTAAATAGTATGATATGACGTTATTGAGAATTTGTGATTAATGTACCATACCCAAGTTTTTACCATGTGACCACCTCACATTTTATTTTGATGCTAATCATGTTTCTGTAGTTTTTTTAAATGATTTTTTGTAATGAATGAGTTGACTGCCATTTTCTAGGCAACACGGATTCTTCTTAGTGCTCATACAGTACCACGTAGATGGTATGTAATAGCTGAAATAAAATGAAACCTGAACTAAGCAAAGATGTTGACATAGAATCATCTACTTGTGCATGTGGCAAAGTTTTCTCTGAATGCAGTATTTTAGGTTATTGTGGGCGGTAAATCCTAGCTTTTAATATGCACACTTGAATTTACTAGAAGGATGACTGATAGATATTCCTCAGTTACTATATGCAGACCATTCTGATAAGCATGTCATTCATATCTTTATGGCCTGGTTGTTTATGCAAATTTCCAGAAGAATTTTCTTCAGAATATTAACTGTGTATTAATGATGTCAAGTGTTCATTTGCAGAACCTGCATTGCCCATCATCTGATGAACTCAAGAGACTGCTTCTTCTGCAAGGCACCTATTCAATTTGTTATTGGTCTTGATGATAAAATGCTTCATGATTTATCAAAACTTGAAAATCCAGACGGTTAAAACTATTTTGATGAAATTATTCCTGTGTGTGTTGTGTAAATGATTAGTTTACACCATTCAGCTTTCATAGTATGATGAAGCATATGCATAGTTAGCATAATATGAGGTTAAGTATTTTTTTTAAAATGAATTATGAGAGAAAGTATTTGATTTTTAGAGGATGTAAGGTATTTATAAATGGCAAATTTGAAATTATTTTTTAATGTTATTAATTTATATTTCTTTAATGCTACAGAGTTCTCACTTCATTAATCTTAAATTTTTAAACAGATCATTAGTTCCAATTTTGTGTTTGGTGTAGCTGCAGTAGGCTTTTATAATGAAACAAATGAAGTTCAGTTTGCACCAGCAGTCTGTAAGAGTCTTTGTTAGCATATCATAAATATGTAGTGTGAAGAGTGGGTTTTATTTTGAAAAATTAATTGTGAAAGAGTTAAATTTGTGAAGACAGAAAGTGAAGTATTTGAGCAATACAGAATGTAACATGGGTCTTGCCTGTCAGGAAATTAGGTATTGTACATATGTATTAAATATGTATGATTTTTGCAAACATGTTTAAAGTGACCTAGTATAAATACATTATTAAAATATATTTTAAGCCATTCTGATTTTAACAATATACAGTGAAATGTTTATTTTTTCAGGTAATTTTGCTAGTTCACATCTTGTTCAGGAATATATAACCTCATTCTTGTCCAAGGTTTTCATAGATGTGGTATAATGTATAACTTCATCTTTCAGGGATAAGCTGCTAGATCTTTTATAAGAACTTCCTTGCATCTAATAACCCTTAAGATGGCAACTAAGTTATTTTCCAAAAACTTTGAAAACCTCCAACAACTGTAATGGCTTATCTCAAAAAGTTGAAGCCACATAACACATAACCTAATTTAAAATAAATTTGTAATAAGAGAGATGCAAAAACCACACACAGTATTACATTAAGTGCGGTTAAGAGGGCCTTTTCAATGATTGTAGCTGCCTAATTTTGTAATATTTCTGGCCTGTATTTATCGGTTGTGGTTTGTGTTCCGAGTATCTCGTGAACCAAAGCTAATGCCCATTTACTTAGTTCTTAGGCTGGTATTTCAGTCATTTTTGATGGCATTATGAAAGACATTTGTATTGAAAGGACATCATGATGATAATTCATATACAAGGAATTTTCTCTTCTTAATAGAATAGTTTTCTGTAATCGCTCTTTTATGAAACTTAAATCTTATGATAGAGGGTTCCCCTAAGTGCACTGTGAAATGCAACTTTATTTACTAGATTATACACCATCTGCTTTAGCGCTTGCAGAACTGCTGGATGCTCTATTTTTAAAAACAAATATGCTGTGATAAACTACCAAGTCTCTTGCTTGTGGTTTTTTCATGTATCCATATTCAAGTTAAAAATTCTGAGGATGCCTTAGAAGGAAAAACTGTGACACTCGAGATTCTGGGTTCCAATAGAAATGTGTTGTTTGTGTGATGTACATGTAATTGCAGATTTTGCTTCAGAAGTGTGCACAGACAGAATACAAGAAATGGCGATAACTCTGGTCAGAGGGGCATATAAAGATCGGTAGATGGGGGAACTGGATTTAATTCCCGCGATACCAAAGGGCAGTGTTCCTCAGCCAGTGGTTCACAGATCACTGCCGCTCCGTGGCTTAATTTGTTCTCGTTCGCTAATTCTGTGCAGTGTTGCACTGTATGTATTTAAAAACTGGTGAAATTACTGTTCCGAAGTAGCGAGTAATTTATTTTTCACCAACTCGGTGGTTAATGTCGAGGAACATTATTACATTTCCATCTCTCCCCGCCCCTTTTCCTGTTTAACATCCGTTTTAATAATATCCAGAGTCACTGTAAAGTTTGAATGAGATTTTACTCGCATATTGAAAATTAAGCACTGTTGACGGATGTCACAAACAACTTCTGGTGTTGAAATATTAAATTATTTAAATGCAACATTTGGATGAATATTTTTTATTTCTCTCACTTCACAGTGGAAGGGCTAATGTCCGTAAACAATAATTTGGTGACTTGTGTAGGGTTTTAAATGTAAATTGGAGTTTTTAGCTTTTATGTACTGTAACATTCTCAGTTGCAGGGGTCAGTTCACGTATTGTAATAATTTACAGTTGGACTAAAAGACTTCGAAATGCGTGAAGGAGTCAACTATAAATATTACTTGAGGGAGATTTGTCTGTAATGTGCTTTAATAAATTGAAAGACTGGTTTCAAGTTAAATGTATTCTTGATCATGTGTGTATGAAGGAAATGTAATGTAATCTGTTCTTTCAAAAATTTTGTTGTTTTTATTTTTACCGTGTTGTTTTTGGAATGTTTTTGTGTTACGTGTGTATGTCCTGTACAAGACTTAGGAAATGTAATGTCGATGTACTGAATTATTTTACATTATTTTATTTTGCGATTTCTGTTAGAGTTCTGAAGGAACCGTATTCTTTTAGGAAAATGTAAACTAACAATGTGGTGACTACATAAAGAATTTTAGTTTGATGTTGTTTGTTGAATTGTCACAGTACGTCTTGTGACTTAACACACGTACTAGTAATATTGAAACCTGCAAAGTCCAGTCCTTCAGAACCCTAAGTTTCATCGTGAGAGTGTCAGATGCTTTTAATTCTTGTTTATTTTTTTAATCATAATTTGTTATGAGTTTGTTTTTGTTTTGTAAATTACTTAGGATGTGAAAGAGAAGACATTGATCGCTTGCAAGGGCAAGTGCCGTAGATATGCCGATGGAGAAGTACCTGAATCGTTTGTCCTGCGATCCCTTCTCTGGTAAGTTTCCGACTTAATTACCCCCATGAAACGGAGTCCTTCTTGGGAAGCTGATAGTCGTGCCCCCATTTAAGAAAGTTCTCACATTTTATGGCATCTTAAATTTTATTATCGTATCCACGAGAGCCTGCCAGTTGTCTCTGTCCTGGGCCAGATGAATCCAATCCATACCTGTAGACCCTATTTCCTTAATATCCATGAATGTTACATGATCTGCATTAAACAGCATTAACAAATTGTTTTTTATAATAGAGAAGTATTGTTTTCTTTTAGGTAGGTACTGAATTTTTAAATAATATTTTCGTGGACTCGGAGGCCAAATTACTTTTCTTCCCAGATTGTGTTTTTTAATTTGTCAGAAACTTATCTTTACAAATTATCCAACAGATTGAAAAATTCTTGTCTCTCTGAATCTAATTTATGCTTCAGAAAACGAATACGTTTGCATTATTTACCACTGCAGTGCAATCTTGGCCAGTGTTTGTACGTCTTGAGATTTTGTGGTTTCACCAAGAAATTGTAGGACAGTTCCTTGAATAGGTCCTTATTTAGTTTTTCATTCAGCGTTACCTAGACAACAAATGGCTTTTAAACAAATTAATTTCAGAATGCTTAGTTCGAAAATTCTCTGTGAATTTATTTCATCCGGGTCGTTAGATCGCACAAGTAACGCTTGTGTGTTATTTGTGCTGTCTGATAGTAATTGAGGGAGTCTTTGCCTCGTATACTTTAAGGGTATGCCGTATCATAACGTCAGATGAACTAGGGCAGGTCTTGCTGATGGAGATTTGGAGGGATCCATGTGATTTGGATCAACAGTAATTAATCAGGTATTTAAATATTGCTCAAGCAAATTCTATGTCAAATAACTCGGTAATTACTAATTTTGTTGAAGACATTGGTAATATGTGAACCTACTTTCAGTGTACACAAAATTTTGTAGATTTTTTTTTTAAAAATTATGGTGTTTAAATGAATTGCCCTCGTTTGAGTGTGAATATGACCTTGAGTCTGAAAAAGTTAAGAGCCCTGGCCTAGTACGTGTCTACAAGATTTGCAGCGCATTGCAAAGCCAAATGAAATACAAGTATTTACTGAGGTGGCTCCGAGTTTGATTACTGCCATGACAGAAATCGGGAACGCTTTATCCGTCTGTTTACCAGAAATGTAGGAGTGTGAACAGTATTCAGTAATTTATTTAATATGTGTATAAATTTTACAATGACTTTATTGTACATGATTATAATATATATTTAATTATATTTGTTGTTTTAAGCATTGATTAAGAACATTTATTAACAGTAATTCATGGAAGAAATGAAAACAGTACAGTCTATACAGGTGACAAACTAAACTTGCTGGAGATGATGAGACGTTCTGTCGTGGCTCCTGCTTTAGACGCTTCGCGGTCGTTGGCGCCAGATGTGGGCCACTAGCGGCGAGCGGGGCGGTGAAGCTAGCGCCTTCGGCCGAGGCCGGTCCACAGCCAGTTTGGGTCGTAGTGATTGCTTCCTCGAAGAGTCGCTGGTTCGGATTCGCTCACGAAATTTCGAATTTTGTGAGAAGGGCGATGGTTGCGGAGGGCGTGGAGATAGGCGGCTGTAGCTTTAGGACGGAAAGCTGTACCTTGTTCTGTAAACAGTGCGGAGGTGTGAATTAGTGCCCGCCTCACCTACGCTATAGATTTAATATTTACCGTGGTACGACGGGGTATAACATTTCTTTTTTCCTGCTATGTTCCACACAGGAGGTCCTGATAAGCCGTATAAGATAGCGATTTGGTTCCGATCGCCTCTTCTCGTAGAATTCATCATGTTCTGTCCCCCAGAGACTTAATTATCAGTAACAAGTTTTGTAACTAGTAAAACGTACTTCACCTCCCAAGTCAGTATCAGCTGATCTATAAAACTACCTAACGACTTTAATTATAAAATGGAAATTCGAGCCTTTCATTCTGAATAATGATCCTCTCACTAAAAAAGGGAAATAATTATTGTGAAAGACTTTAAAAATAAGTAGATTTAAATTTGTATTCATAAATACGTTTACACCTTCAAAGCTGTGTATTTAATTAACACACGAGTAGGACATATCAAAGCACTTCGTGATTTATGACTGGTCAACGGAGGTTACGATGGGCTGGACGTATAGCTGGCGTGAGGGATCACAAGTAATGTAGGAAAACTGCCCCTTGGAAGATCTAGCGGAGATATAGAGATAACATTAATATGGATCTCAGAGAAGTGACTGGGGAAAATAGTGGTTGCAACTGGCTCAGTGCCGTGTCCAGTAACGGGCTTTGGCAGCCTGGAAGTTGTCTTAAATGTTTATACTAATTTATATTATGGTCTTCTCACGGCGACGAGTATGAATATGGCTGTGTAATGAGATTTTAGCAATGTGTAGAAATTCAACGGTGCTTCACATGTGCTTACTGCTTCCATCATCAGGGCGATGGTGGAGGCAGGGAACACGGCTATGTGAAAACGGAAACATCACGTTCCTCCGAAAAAATGGTTCTATTACGTTACAACCCAGAAGGCCAATCTTAATGCCGCTGTGGAGACCTCATGTCGTACAGTTACTAATTGAATCAATATTACTCGAAGCTGAGTGATTTTTTTTTTCCAGACAGGACATTCATCTTTGTTGGGAAGCTTTCAACCTTGAAATAATTTTATAAACTGAATAAGAATGGGGGGTGTGTGACGTTCAATTTGAGACGGGAAATTGCATTATGGGATGTCAGCTTGAATTATCCTGATACAGAGAACGTAGGAACAGAATGGTGAAGTGCAGTGTTATTTGTCTGCATTTTATCTTAAAACTGTAAGGACGTTTTACATTGACAAGTCTTCATGTCATTCGCTCATGACATCGCCATGTTAGGAATTATTTATATTCTGAGCTCATTAGCTTCCTTTTAAAATAAATTTTGTGTTGGCCTCTAATACCAACGTCCGAAACAGAAAACGATTAAACGTCATTGAAATTAAAGTCCATCGTTCGTCATATTCGTGAGCCGGTTCTGTCCATCGTCTTAATGTTATTCTTCCACTCCTTTATCGGTCTTCCAGTTCGCCATTTCCAAGAGCATTCTCCATGAAAATTCTGTAATACTTATTGTTTCCTCCTGCATTCCATTATCCTGACAGTATGACCTCTAAAAATCCTTACGTTCGTTGTTATAAAATCCGAAGTCACCCACATTTACATCGTAATATTTACCCAGAGACTTTGTTTTCAGAAAACTTCTCTAAAAGTAAAATACAGTATTTTACAACCATACAGAACTAACAAGGTTTTTTTCTCTTAGTATCTGTGAAATAGTTTAAACACTGAGTGTCCCCGGACTTTGTGCTAGCCACTTGCTTTATTTCGTGAAGCTGGTTTAAGCGTCTGACTCGAAAATAGTGGACGAATTTGTCTTGCCCCTCGAAGACCACTAAGGTCACTATTGGTAATGAATACTAGCAGATGACAGAAATGACAACGAGTAACTTTTACACTCTAGCGTTTGCTTTAATAAATTTTTTATATCATAAAACGCGAAGAAGTGTTTCTGAAAGTTCATTATTTTGTCATGGGGATTCTGTGTCGTGGTTTCTCACGGTCCAATCTCCGGTGGGGGTTAAAGGTGCCTGTCTTTGTATTCACACGTGTCAGCTTGCACTGTAATTTCCTGAACTTTGTCGTGTTAAAATGAATATTCCTTTGTTAATGTCTCCCACTTTGCACCTAAGACTTTTTTTTTTAAGTATTTTGACCGCGATGGTAATAGGTCTAGGAAGCGATGAGCAGGCCCAGTGTTTGGTAAGGGTGCTACATCTGGGCACTGCTTTTACCTGCTGTATTTTAACTCTAACTAACTTTTAAACTAATGCTATTATTTCATATTTTTTTTCTGGGAGATTTTGGCATTATCACCACGTTTAGTCGATCTGTCATAATCATATTTTTATAATTTATAGATTACTGATGACAAATATTTAATTATCTTTGCATTTGTCTGTACTGTTGCTGAACATTGCTCGTTACGCGAGTTAAGAATCTAAATTACAGGTCTGAGTGTCTTGAAAGCGAAGTGCTCATGAAAATAATCGGATTTAATGCGTGTAAAAATTTTTTGTCGGAAGTTCTGGAGGAAAGAGGCTACTTGGTAGACCTAGACATGAATGAGTGGACAATATTTAAATAGATCTTATGAAGATCGAGTGGAAGGGTGTGGATTGGATTCATCTGGCTCTAGATAGGGATCTAGATTTTATAAGTATCTTACAGGGCCTACGGGTTTCGTAGTGT
>NW_019059632.1:151618-167900 GCF_000696155.1 Zootermopsis nevadensis | reverse complement strand
GAATGGAAAATAAGAAGTGTTTCATATATTTTGTCAGAGAAATCTCTTGGAAAGCGAGCAATGGGAATACCTAGAAGGAGATGGAAGGATAATATTAATATAAGGACGCAGTGAAGAAATAAAAGACGGATGGATCTTTTCCAAATTAGGCGTACCTGAAGCCGAGGGAACCTGTTGTCCTAGCAGCGCCTCTCTCTCCTCCTGCGGCAATTGCTCGAGGCTTTCCAGGTTGGTTCGGAGGCTGTCAAAAAACTGCTGCATGTTGCTCAGCACTCCTGCAACAGACGGGGCGCGGGGTTCAGGTTTTTGGATTTCACAACACGGACTGACTCGTCGTATAACCTGCTGTCCGACTAACAAACTAACTTGACTCTTTGATAACAGAATCTGGACATTGATCAAAATCCCCATTTGACTCGTCAGATATAATTCTCGTATGATCCTCCGTTTTAATATTATCATTCCATCTTTATTTGAATTGGATGATTTTATGGAGGCCTCCCAACCAAAATTCTGTACATGTTTCTTATTTCCCATTTTTATATCTATATTAATATTACTTGTATTTTGTACACAGATCCACTGTAATGAACCGTGCACACGTAAGATGTTTAACACAGTTTGAATTTACAGTAAACACGAACACATTTAAAATATGACAAACATCAACTTGAAGGTGGGTTTCTGTTGCACCGGCATGAGCATTTATTGGCAATTGGAAGCTCAACACTTTGAGACCAGCAGTCAAAAAATTTCCCACGTGGTACGAGATTTATGAACATTCTTGTACACTTATTATATATCACAGTCGGTAAATGTCTGTCGCAGTGTGGTTTAAATAGAGAACTTACATTTAAAAAAAATTCAAACTGAAATCGATATACTGTATATCGATGTCTGTTCAAAATTTACTCGTCTTTTGTTCATATTATTTTGTTTTAAAATAAGCATAATAAAATTTGTGTCAGGCTGAAAAATAATCTCACAGATTTACAATAATTAAGGCAGTTCTTCGGCTCTTTATGTGCATAATACAGGTAGCCCTCGATTTGCGCCGATTCAGAATAACGCCGATTTTGAAACCAGCAAATCAAAATGTGAAGAAAAGAAATTTTACCTTTATTTTATTTACGTTATTTCAGAGCTTTAAATGTAATTCCATTATATTACTCGTCAGTGTTTGGTTGCTGGGAACGCATGTCATTGAATTCTCATTAATTTACATTATAAAAAAGTTTCAATTTACGCCGATTCGGTTTACGCCGGTTCGTCCAAGAACGCATCCCCGGCGTAAATCGAGGACTACCTGTACTCTAATATAACACGTAGAAAGTAGAGAGCAAAACAGGACACGCATTTATCTCCTCCTGCTTTCTCAGACACGTGTTTGAAACAGAAACATAATCACGTCCGTTGGGGCTTTGTTTTAAACACGTTTTAACCTGACATATTACTACTTTCTTCTCCCTCCCCCTCCCCGATACTTAACCCATTAAAATCTAGTGGTAACTATATGTACCGCTCTTTAACAATCAGTAATTCTACATTTTGTTCGCATGATTTTCAGAATAAATAGTGATAATTTCCTTGATCACCGCAAAGCATGATCGTCTTTGAGGTACGGCCTGAATCCTTAAGGGTTTAATAAGATGATCTCATTCAACTCTCCCAGTGTTAATATCAAAAATCTTCCCTAAAGTAGCCCCCCCCCATATCAACATAAAGACGTAATATCAAAATTCAAAATTGTGCACTTCCGAATGCCTTACCTTTACCAAATCTGTTTCTACCAGAAGAACGAGTGGGCACTGCCTGGGGACCTGCATCCTCACGTTATCATCTCTTACTTTGTTTTTCTATTATATGTTATAATTATAATTTTATAACCCGCATCTTCTGGTACGTCGCTTCGCTCTGGCTTCGATTCCAGTTCAGACCAGTTATATTATTTATTCCCATCGTTTTAAGAATGTTATCATAATATTATAGTGTAACGATCTAGAAGTTCCGAGAAGAACTGATTTCGAAATCTCTTCTTTAAATATTTTCTAGGTAACCGAAGTTATAAATCAACCCCTTCCGTGTTACGCACGAGATATCTCGCCTATAACCACCGACCTCCCCTACCAGATGGATTCTGCACGCGAGGAATCCCCATTGAGTCACTTCGGCCCCCAGAAATACACCAAGGTCATCGTGTAAAGTATCTATCGTCGATGTCCGATTTTAACCAAAATTGGATTGCGTTTAAATTTTTTTTTTTTTTTAGTAATATTCCCCGGTATCGAATTTAATGAATTACCATTTAGAAGACATGGTGAATCGAATCGGAATATTTTTAGCAGCTGTTAGTTGCCAACACGTCCGTAAATTGCAAATTGCAGCTGTGGTTTAATCAATGAGTCAATCATTATTACGCCATTTTTGCTCTGATAAGTTTCATTTATCCTACATTTCAACGTCCCTCAGACCTTTAGAATACTTCTCTCTTTGGATGTTCATTGGATGCACAAAAAATTACATTCCTTTTACAAACTTCCAGACTCTAGTTTTTACCTTAAAAACTTCACCTTTCGTCTTATCGTTTCTTAAATGCCCCCTCTATCTTGTTTTAATCCATTTTTGTGCAAAAAGGAGCGAGGTATAGGAGTTTGCATGGAGCCAGTTACAAAAGTTTCGTGTGGAAAGTGGAAACTGCTCGTGAAGAATGACTGTAAATTATATAAAGTTGTACTTAAAAACGCATTTTTATTGAAAAACGTATGAAAAAGTAACGAATAAAAATTAAAATCTTCGCTTACCTTCGCTTAATTACGAAAGCTGCAAATTACATAAGTACGTATACCATCTTCGTATTCCAGGGTTCGTAACGAGGGACATAGAGCAGAATTTCGAAACACGAGCCCTTTCAGGTGCTATTGAAAATAAGGTTTCAGTTTTCTATATGTTCACCAGAGACTCTATTGTCTTCCTATCGCTTCGAAAAATATTAAAATATACAAAACTATAATTTTTGCCTGTTTCTTACGGGTGTGTGAAACTTTGTCTCTTACTTTAAGAATTCGTTATTCTTTCCATAATTATGGGCTTTTGAAATTAGGCTTACAGCCGGACGAGAATGTACGGCGAACACTCAGCTTTCGATTTAAATGCCGGACGAGCCGGTACGTCGCCACAAGGCCTAGGGTTAAGAGTTTGAGAACAGAGGAAATACATGGACTTACGAGCGATAAAGTGACAGGATAATATAGATAAAACTTCACGACGAAGAAATTCGTAATTTGCACTCTCCCCAAATATTATTAGCTTGAATAAATAACTTGAAAGTGTATGATATGAGAAAGGTTTGTAGCACGCATGAAAGAGATAAGAAATTCGTACAAAATTTGAGTTGAAAAGCCTGAAGGGAATATACACCTTCGTAAAACTAGGCGTAGATAACAGAATAATATTAAAACGGATCTTAAGGAAATAGGATAGGAGGTTGTGGACTGGATTCATCTGGGGCAGGGATTTATTGACTACCTGAGCTTAGTATTTAGCTTCTCAAGAAGGACTCTGCTTCGTGGAGTTATTTCATCTTTTTTCATGGCATCTCGTCTGTTGTCTGGGGACAACACGCGCTGTTTCTCAGCGTCTCGTAGTTACATAAGAGTTTAATAATAGCCGGAACCCTTTAATGCTCTATTACAACCGGAGTCTTCACGTGTTCATAAATGACATTCCGCATTTTTCGCGTCATCAGATTTCACAGGTGTGTGACGGCAAGCATTCAGTGTCTTTGCTGTGCATGAAAATGCTCTGTGATCGTGTTTCCTTTCGGCTAATTATAACTTCACAGGAAACGAGGAGACAAGGCTAATAATTCCGTGTGTTAAATATGCCCTTTTTATCGGTAGAGAGAGAGAAGAAAGGAGTTCAGCAGAAATTTAAGAGTTTGGTGCAAAAGTGATTCAGCTCTGTTTTATAACTTGTAGGGGGGGGGGGGGGGTTAAAAAATAACAAGAGCTTAAACTGCATAATTCCAAATTATTATAATTACTTCCGTTTTCTTTATTTCTCATCGTAAATAAGTAGAAAATTATTAGCAAAGTTTAAAAATGCTTTATTTTATTTTTTATAATTCGTCGAATTCGATCATTCATTTTGCATTTGACACAGCTAATCAACAGTAGAGATACAACGTTGCATGGAATTATAACTTCTGTTCGCTGGGAAGTTTTTTTTATTTATCTCTGTCACTTATTTAAACACTGTCCACGTCATATGTTCCATGCACGTGTATCAAACCCTAAAGCGGTGATTTCTTCTACGAATGGCCGGATGATTTTGATAAAGTCCATTTCGTACACTTCCCACAAAGGTAAAGTTGACCCTTTGTTTAATTAATCATAACATAAAGACGTTTGTGGGAGTGGACGTACAGTTTCATAACCTCGGTTTAGATGGAGGTTAGGAGATGATTAGCTTCACACCCCGGCCGCTTTACCCCCGAAGATAAAACCCTGGTGGATAGGTAACTGGATGAATCCCAAAGCTGGTCTGTCCCTCCCTGGAATGGAACCGCGGTCAAACACCTGTTGCTCAGGCAGACAGATCAGTCCCTGCCGCGACTGAACTGTCCGAGGCATTCAGTGCGAAGAGAGCTCACAGAAATGTTCATCAAATCTAAAAGTTCTTGACGATGGTGAAGAGTCAATTGAATAAAAATTTTCTTGGATATTATCCATCGTCTAGTAAATATAAAACGTAAAACGACGTTTCGGAGATGGGACTCTATCTCCGTCTTCAGGTTCCTACACAGTTGGGCTCACTAGATAAGAGCTAATCCCTATCTCCGGACCTTCCATCGTCTAGTAAATATAAAACGTAAAACGACGTTTCGGAGATGGGACTCTATCTCCGTCTTCAGGTTCCTACACAGTTGGGCCCACTATATAGAGCTAATCCCTATCTCCGGACCTTGGATAATATCCAAGAAATGTTCATATTCGTACGAAGTTAAACCCTTTTTGCATGAAGCCCTTACCTGTTGCTATGATACGTTAGAATCAAAATCTCGACTCGGACAATAGTCGTGATGAAAGCAATTGTTCCTGTCTGCCAACTGAGCGAACTGGACCAAGAGACTTTGGGTTAATAACGATTTGCATATTTTCGCATGAGCAGTTCAATTGCAAAGCGACGGATAAGATACGTAGGTTAGGTATGTCGTGATCTCTCATGGTCGGTTGTATCTTATTCCGTGAAATAAATTCAAGTCCCTTTTGCGACGACGTACGAATTTCAGGAATCTGTCATTGTGCGCTGTGTTCAACTCGCGAAATGATATTTAGCCACTTCCGTGCACGTTCGATTTTAATTGTGTGTAACCTGGTCGATCCTTTACGTTGAAAATCTGTTCGCGTCTGATTTAGCAGGAGTAAAGGTACAGATTCTTTCAAGCGGTGATCCGATTTGATATCGTATGTAAGTAAAATGGTGCACATTTGCTTGCCAACACCTGCTACCCCACCCCTCGTGTCTTGAACACCAAATACATGATCTTATAAGACTATTTCTATGAACAAATTACTGAGTGGTATAAAAGTCAGGACACACTTGAATTGAAAACGAGCATAAATATTTGTAGTTTAGATGCGTCATGTTTGTGTTAAAATTCAGTATAATATTTATTTATTATTTCAGTCTATACACAAACTTAATTTTAATTTTAAATGTTGTTGTTAAAATTAAAATTAAAATTTAGCGCTTTTCATCGTTATTACGATGTTACATTTCAGCGCTTATTATTTTACGACATGTTTCGATGCTATTGCATCATCCTCAGGTTTTTTATTGTTATTTTCATCTTTAAAACTAATATATATTTATTAATGCAACCTTTTATTGATTTATTTGTTTTGTAGATTTCTCTGCGTAGGTATTACTTTTGATCTTCGTAGTGTTTTGCATTTTTTTGGTCAGTTGTTCATTATTCTGTGAAACAATTAATTAATTAACATTCGAATTATTAATTATTAATATAAATAAAAATTAAGTTTTTGTGTATAGACTGAAATAATAAATAAATATATACTGAGCATAAATATATTTATTTTCTTCTTAAATTATTCATTTAAGCGCATTACTCCTCATGTCTACACAAACACAAGTAGACTTATAATAACACAACGTAAACACTCCGTTACTTTACGTATTCGAAATGTCTACCTTAAAGGGACAGTCAGTGTGCCCTGATATTTGAACCACACTGTAAATAACCTCAGATTAATTTTGTAGCGAGTTTATACAAAAGTCAGAATATTTCCTTTGAATGCATAAACTTCTAAGGAAATTTATCTAAGAGATTTTGTATATAATCTATGAAGAACTTTTTGCTGATGGATAACATTAAGAGAATTTCTTTTCCGTTTTTGAGCTTTTAACAAACTGCGTCCATACTGAGCTGTTAAAGTTATTTAAGAAGTTCTCCGTCTTCTAAGGAAACAAAGTTCATTACCGTGTTAACAACAGCTCGCCACTTGTCCTCGTATTTTATCCAGATGGAACTTCGAGGTTTTAAAATTAAAATATTGTTTTGAAACATAATCATCGTATTTATATCATAAGGTATTGAGGAGAGGGGATAATTTAATAGACCATGAAAGAGAGCGTTTGTATCTGCATGTTTTCATAAAACAAATTAATGTAATCAATGCGATAAAAGTTGTATAATGGAGATACCAACACGGAACCAACGCGCGTATATTTCTAAGGTCTATTTTGCTTATATAATTCCTATTGAAATGGACCTTACGTAAGGTACGTGTTACGGTTAAGTTCCTGATTACATGACAAGGAATCCATAGGAATTAATGAATTACAAACACGAAAAAGCGATGGCGTGAGATATTACTTTACGAAGTTTATGAATTAAGTCGTTTGAATTTTAGGGCGCATGGGAGTGGCTTCTCGTCTCGCCCGTTTTTATGACGTTGTTTCTCGGGTTACCGTTTTAACCTGTGGTTTTTCAAATGGTTTTATTTGTTTGTTAGTTTGCACAACAGGGTCTTTCGTGATCAAGCGACTGACTTAACGGCTCGGCCAGTAAGTAACTCACAGACAAAGTAACCGATTACTTAACCACTAACTTTTTTAATTACAAAGTAAAGTTACAGACGGAAAGTTTGGTAGACGCTACACTCACTAACATAGACACAGATCGAAGCAACGAACCGGAAATGTACTCGTAAGAGCGAAAATGCAAGACTTTTCCGTGAAAGCGAACATAGCATGACGAGAAACTTCATAAGCTGTAATCTTCGCCAAGTATTATTACGGTGATAAAATCACGGAAGATGAAATTGGCAGGGCATGGGAGATGCATACAACATTTTGGGTGGGAAATCTGAAGGGAAGAGACTGCTTGAAGGATCTCGGCGTAAATGAGAGGATAATATTAAAATGAATTTTAAATAAATGGGGTGGGAGGATGTGAACTGGATTTATCTGGCCTCAGGGAGGAGTCCAGTGACGTGGTACTGGATACTGTGAACACGGCAATAAACATTCCATTTGTTGAATAGTTTAGCGACTGTCAGCTTCTGAATGACTCTCCTTAATAGAATTAGTTATACGTGTGTCGGTCTGTGAGCATTTACTGGGGGAAAAAAATTGAGGTTATGTTTTGTTATTTTATCCAAGTCCACGTACTTTGAACAGCAGAGTGAGTGACAGGATTTATAATGTAATTATTTGTCAATGTACGACTTATAAGGTACTTTAACAATCAGTAATTCTACATTTCGCCCATAGAGTGTGTTTATGTTTCATGATTTTCATAATGAACAGCGATTATTTCTTTAAACAGCGTTAACCAGCTGATCTCCGTAATGGTGAAGTGCCGTGTTTTCTTCGCGGTACGGACTGGATTCTTAAATGTTATTTAGACGAGCTTCGGCTTCAGGGGTTAACCAGTTGATCTTTGTAATGGCGAAGAGTTGTGTTTTCTTCGCGGTACGGACTGGATTATTATATGTTATTTATACTGACTTCAGATCAAATCTCAAATGTTGTCTTCTCTCAAGAAGCTGATTAAACAGTAATTATTCGTTTATTCGTTAGACTGTATTCGAGATGTATAAAAGATATGGCGATTCAATATATTAACTAAAATCAACAGTAATTGGGCTAAAATAATTCATTTACTGATCTGCGGTCGGTGGTATAAGAAACCAAGAATCTCGTATCGCAAACAGACTTACGAGCCCGAAAAATCTGAAACATTTAAGTCGGCTTCTTGTCAGAGAGTCTTGCGTTTCGGTGGGTTACGATGCAGACCGCAGGGCCGCCTGCTACTTGTTGTGTGTGTCCGTAGGCGGGGACGCCCAGTTCCGCAGTTGGCATACTCAGCCCCTTGTTTGCTCCCACCATGTTTGGTAATAAGTGACCAACGCCCAGAACTTGAGGTTTCTCTCCTCATGAATCTGTCAACTTAACACAAGCGGTGACGTGGCTGACTGGCGTTAGGAAAGTACCTGGTTCGAATCCGAGCTGAGAACCGTTCGTGTTAAATGACACGTTTTTGCCAGCCGATCATTTGTCTCTTTCGTTATTCGTGTAACCTGGGCCATTGAACTTTTTAGTTTATATTTTTTCGAAGTGTTATCCAGGCTAACATGGCTTACACAGAGAACACGAACGCTTCAACCCTGATTGCAATCTTCATACATTCTTGCTACACGATCTGTCCATCGCTTCCTAGCGCCGTTGCTCCTAGGGATTATTCCTCCGAGCACAACACCTAGTCGGGGCCGTGTCTTGCATGTTAAATAGAAGCCGTTTGTTATCATCAAAGCTACATTCAAATTCTGTGGCAGCAAAAAACAGATTCCCCAACGTAATTCTATTTGGTGGCAGTCGACTGATGCTTGTGTGCGAGTCAAGGCGCCAGTCCACGCGAGGACGAGCAGATCAGGTTCCTCGCTGCGTCTGTCACGAGTTGCAAAGCGGCACTTTGTTTATACCCGGCATTAAAATTATGATTTGAACCATTTGATTTGGGTTCGATTCCCGGCGGTGCCCGAATTTATAACTTGTGTTGGGCAAGGCCGTGGTCTAGGCAACACGGAGTTTTCCTCCGTGGCATCCCAACAATTACTCCATTCACACACAGAAGAAGGCAATGGCAAACCACTTCTGGATCATCTGCCAAGAACGTATATGAACAGGTCCCAGTCCGAGAAAAGGATGGAAGGATCCTGTTCATATGGACCTGTCGTCAGACAGAACACTAAATAAATAATAAATAAGTGGGATTTGATATTCTCACGGCATTGAATACGAAGATGGCTGTCTTCTGAGTCGTAGCGCCGTGTAGTCTGGTAGAAGTTTACCGAAGTTTCGGAGGTCCTTGCTGCCTCCATCACCAAGGACCTCTTAAACGTCGGCATGACGCAACAACACAGAAGACAGACATATTCGATGCCCACACATTATATACATGTTTTTTTTGGGACACGCTGTATTGTCTGTTCCTCGTTAGAAATAATTTCTGTGATTCCGAGCGCTTGTCAAGAAGGTGTTCAGACAAAGACTTAAGTCCGCGTGCCCACGCTAAACTCGACGTATTTCCGTCTCCGTGTTTACACGTGAGTGGCGCCCATCGAGATGCAACAGCCAGAAAGACTTACGAGCTTGACAAGCATGTCCCATGCAACATGAATAATTGAATCACTGTTATTTTTATGAAGATTCTCGGTGATGCGAGCCTGTACACCCACGTTCTCACCTACGCTCCGTCTCCTCGCCAAAAGGAAACTTAAGTTGATAACATTCTTTTGGCCGAGTTATGTAAGATGTCACTTTATTGACGAAAAACACAAATATAATAAAATAACACTGAGGATGTTTTTCTGGGTGTAACTGTGGAGAACGTTAAGGCGTGTCGCCAGAATGCAGGTCCGTGATGCCCAATAAAAGATGTCCGAAGGCCTTTGCCCATACCGGGGAACGAATTCAGTTCGTTCAGACAATAAACTGACAGAGTTACCCCCGCTCATATAAGTGAAGTTGTGTCGAGCTGCAAGCCAGTGTCGTCAGTTCCGAATCTGCAGTGGTTCTGTGCAAACAGACAAATGGGTATCGACCCTTTGTTTTCATGAGGATGTGAGGACCTCCGCCCTTTTGGAGAAACAGCGTCCTATGTGACAGACTACATTACGTAGCCGCTCGAAATTTGTTAAAATATTCGCTATGGCTTCGGTTCAACTTTTAAGAGCTTCCGTCTACACAAAGGGCTTGAATCGATTAAATTTTATATAGAAATAAGTAAGTTGTCGGTCTACAATTAATAGACCTTGTAGTGTGCTTGACGGTTTGAGTAAATTTTACTTAAAGTTTATATTTTATCTTCCACAAGCATTTTTGGCTACTTGGTTGATCATTTGCTGTTGTTAAAAGGATTTGAAGCCTTATATGATAATATTTGACTGACTGAACTACCGGGGTTCGATCCCCGATGGGTGGGCAGAGGATTTTTCCTCTAGCCTCTGCGTCCAGACCGGCTCTGGGGCCCACACAACCTCATGTCCAATGGGCATCGGGATCCTTTCCCGGGGGTTAAGCGCGGCTGGGACGTGATGCTGACCACTCACCCCTCACCTGGTGCCGAGGTCAAGAACGGAGGAGCTATAAGACGTTTCCGTCCAAGCTCCTACATGGTTTAAGGTTTACATGCGTCATGTTTGTGTTTTATGATTAAAATATATAATAAAATTCAGGTCAATACACAAACTTTATTTAGATGTTAAAATTTAAAATTTAAATTTGCGCCATTCATCGCTATAACGATGTTACAATAGAGCGCCTTCATTCACTTCACTACATGTTTCGATGCAAAGCATCATCTTCAGGTGTTATCTTTTAAAACTACTTTATATTATAATGCTCGAACAGACAGTCAACCTGAGCAGACGTAGATACACCATACAACACGATTTATGAATAATCAAAACAAATATAAGATGCGAAAAACGGGAGGATCAGCGGAACACATGTTACAATAATGAATATATTGAAAGGCATGCATTGTAATATAAAGTAGTTTTAAAAGATAACACCTGAAGATGATGCTTTGCATCGAAATATGTAGTGAAGTGAATGAAGGCGCTCTATTGTAACATCGTTATAGCGATGAATGGCGCAAATTTAAATTTTAAATTTTAACATTTAAATTTTATATTTTAACATCTAAATAAAGTTTGTGTATTGACCTGAATTTTATTATATATTTTAATTAACTCCTACATGGTATATAGTGGAAGGACAGCTTGATTTTAGCTTTATGTGATAATATTTACGAATTAGTGAGAAAAATGTTTTAAAAATAACTTTTGTAATTAGTACTTTCGATTTTCCCCTCGTTCTTGATGGGCATATTTTTTTTTAGTTCTGTGTAAATTCGTGAAGTGTGAGGGCGTTAGCGCCTCGTCGGGATGCTTTGTTTGATGCTTCATTTTTTTTTTTTGCGAAGTTCCGTCCTTCAGGACAAGATAAGATTGTTGTAAGGCGATGTCTTGGTGTGGGAGGAGAATAATGAACGACTTGTTGAAGACGCGACACCGAAATTAATTAATCTCTCCTGTCAGCGTCGCGTTCTAAAGAATTTCGGATGGCGTATGGCATCGTACGGGCAGATCTGGCCAATATCTCGCTGTATATTTTATTAATGACTTCCGCAGAGATACTCCTCAGATTTCATAACTGCAGTTCGCGGAATTTTTTAGTGGGGAAAGAAAATGTCTCTGTCACTGTCTTCATCGTCGGTCCAGGATGTGTCGTAAGGTTCAACGCCGCTGATACCGTCTGGGTAAGAAGGTCCCGAGGCAGTTCAGTCCACTCTCAGTGTCCCTGATTCACCTTCGCCTTTGCCAGAACGTCTCGCTGTTTGCGTCGAACATGCGAACCATGGTTTGACCAAGACGAATAACAAAAGAATAATCAGTTCTGACAACAAATTCTGAAACACACGTATCTGCAAAAGAATTATTGCCATTCGTGATATTTTCACTTTTTTCTTATGAACTCCATTGAATCTTTGACGACACGTGCCTCCACTTTCCACGCGGATCTTAGTAAGAATCCATTTTGTAAAGAAGATTCTTCTTTGTTGCTTGCCTGTCACTAACGACTAAGTTGTGGCTGGGGATAATGTGGAATTTTTCATTGTGTCGGGAATATTGTGGGCGATAATATCGACCGAGCAGTGTAGTCTCGGGTGAACATACCGCATTGTGATCTTGCTCTTTTTCTAATTTTTTGTGTGTCAGTTCGGCTCGTGTGTGGCCTAAATGTATTGCTACCACGTATGACAGAGTAACGTGCTTCTGATACGACTCCAAGATAAAGTGTTTTTCTTCAGAAGTTGGTAGTCCCTCAATTTGTCACCAAATCTCTGCTCTTACGGGAGTCGAAGATCCATGATCGCTATCAGAAAGCCTGTGATCGGACTTCGCCCTGTCGAGTACTTGAATCCCAAGTCCACATTTCCATTCCATACTTATCTAAGATCTATTTTAATATTATACTCCCATTTACTCCTAGATATTCAATTGGTCTCTTTTATTGAGGTTTTCCAACCAAATTTTCATGTTTAATTCCCATCTGTAGTCAGCCTTAAGAACCTCAAATCTCACAGAAAGACTACTCATTTATTCTGAATCTCATAAATACACTGTATGGAAAAAAATGACAGCTTAACTGGCCACTAAAACACATGGTTATCATAATTACCACTGCATTATGAAGATTTAATACTAATACAGAATAGGAAGGATGCAGTTTGTCCTGAATCTCAGAAATTTACTCTTTGGAAAAATGCGTGCGTAATTGAACGCTGAAGCAGGTGGTACACATAGTTACCACCTTATAATTAAGGGTCATCACTAAGTCTACGGCGTGCTGTTTGTTACGCACCTACACTAATATAAGGTGTGAAGTGGGACTCACGCTTACCGAGTCCCAGGGTCCACTTTACGTCTCCAGAAGCCGCTGGCACGTCCGCGGACGAGGCCACCACGGAGGCCGGCACCCTGCGGTCCCGCGTGTACAACACCAGCTCGCCGTCGTCAGGAAGGTAGTCGCTGTCCTCTAGGTCGCCTCCAACAGCGGCAGCTGAGACAAAACAAGACATATGTGCCCTGCAGAATCCCATATATACGGATTTAAATGCGTCCCTTCGCGCAAATCGCGTTAAAACTGCCAGTACACAGGGTCAATTTTTGTTTTCTGTCCCCTCAAATGGGAGTCGGACGCTCCTCCGGTCAAGTCCGGCGAAAGTTCACTTAACGGTTGCGCTGTCTATAAAAACACACTCACTAGACCAAAATTTCGATTACATTTATTTGGAACCACACTGAAAGTTAGTGAACAAATACAATTTTTATTCATATCTAATCCAACGTACGATTTCCGCTTTCGAGAACGGTTGCGTCGAATGTTGATAATTATACGACGTTTCGGCAAACAATGCATTTGCCATCTTCAGGGTTCAAATGTAATGTCTGACAGACAGTAGGTTGAGAGTTGAGCCTGATGCGACGTGTTAATCTCATTGAAATCAGAATTCGCTGTGTAATTATAGCCTTATGATATCGATATCAATGTTAGGTTTACCATTTGGCTTCGCTCGCTACAGGAGATAATTAATTTCCACGAATGGCCCCCCGATCGTGTAGTCTACCCCCATAACAATCGCTGGCTATTTTATACCAAACGAGTCCTTCGCAGGTGATGCGTTATCAATCACTCGTTAACATAAGAGTCATTACGATTGGTCCATCTGTCGCCTTCTTGACATTAAAAGCCGTGGCCTATTATCCTGTGGACATCTGCCGACCTCAATTGTTTCAAGCACAAGAACCGATCGAGGTCTGTGGCCCCGTAAGAACTGATTTTAATCTGAGGATGCAGACTTTCTGGTTGTTAAATGTGGTATATATAGTTACCACTGGGATTTAATTAAATTCTCATGCCCTCCGTCTCCTGGGATGAGAAGAAAAATTGAATTAAGTTGATTTCTGTTGCTGTGTCGTAATCAGACACGAACCAATCTGTGACAGCTGGCAGAGTAATTAGTGTTCTGTCATGTCGTTTGTTTGTTTGTTTGTCAGGGCCTACCTGTGTCTGTACAACACTCAAACGCCCGCTTAATTACACTCACAGCGGAATCTTACGGATTATTTCGAGTATTTGATTTATGAAGGACGGGAGATACGAGGCACAGGGATGAAAATTTTTCTATTTGCGCTCCACGAAACTCGTTCACTCGGTTTCAGGGCAGAAGCTACGCGTTGAGGCAGAAATGTAGACCCGGAATGAAGTCACATGTCGCACGGATCTGTTGTAAGTTTCGTCAAACAAAGAAATATCAGGTGAGCAGAACATGAAGCACGCATGGACGAGACAAGAGAGCAGAAATATAATGTTAGGAATGTGGATTGGATTCATCTGGCAAAGGATAGATTTTTTTTTTTGAAAATGAATTTCAATCCAAACCTCAAGATCAGGTCTACATATAGCCCGGCCTGGGGGGTCTCATTAATACTTACTCCATGGAGAACAGTCCTTGAGAATCTAATAGTCGCTCAGCTAGTCAATAAATTCGCCGTATTTACAGGAGCCCTCCACCGGCCCCTTTCCCTAGCCAGCTTAATACAGTCCAAACCCCCAAACACGATTTAAATAAGATCTTTTTTAATATTATCCTCCCATCTACGCCTAGGTTTTCCTGGTGGTCTCCTCCCTTCAGACGTCCCAACCAAAGTTCTCATTTATTTGTATTCCATTGTAAAAGGAAAGAGTCTCGTGTCTATTTAACGACGTTGCTTCAGCTACAAACATTGTATCGGCCTGATGTCAGATTATATGGCAAGGTGATAACTAAATAGGGAGGAATCTAGAAAAATTCAGTCATGGTTATTGAAGTTATTGTTCTGAAATTCGCCTTGACTACTGAGGAAAACCAAGAAAAACTTCATAATAGCCGATAACTTGTTGGACTCCCCAGTAAGCGTCCGTTTTTTTGTTTAATTAATTCGCTAACAGGTTGCGTTATATCTGCGAATTAGACAGACAGACAGACAGACAAGGGGTGCTTACATTTTGAGGGTTAAACGTTGCATGTCACCCCACCGCCCCCGATGAAACGTCTCTGATAACTACAATTTGGGTGGAGCTCCCGAAATATTGTTTCTGTGACCACGTGGCCGTAACTGGGTGGAAGATTAATTCTGTGGCAGTTCGAACGCATTGCGTGTTTCAGATGACACTAAAAGCAGCTCCCCATAGCCTATACGTTACATTCATCGTCCTGATAATGGCACCTTTGAAACTTCTGTCAATTCATACGATACTACACGGTGCAACACCCCTGAAGACTATCTTTTTTGTCTGTATCTTAGAATCTGGCCGTTCAAGTAACTTCTGCAGTGACTGTAGTGTCGTTAAATAATCTATTATTAATCAAACCGATAATACAGGGAACTGTATTACCTGTCATGTGTAATTATGTGTTTCATTCCTCATGAGGCTTTTAGAAATGGACTGCATGGGTGGATGGATGGATTTTGCTTGAGTAATTACTTTGGGTTGTGTTTTAATTTAAAATGCGCTTTACTCTAATAAGACGGAGAGGCGTGACCACCACTTGCCCCCCTCCCCTCAAATCCCTCTCCCCTCTCCCAACATCCCCCGTAATTTATACGCAGATATCTGAAGCTTTTTTAGCCTATGGTCGGGTCATTTGACCCCCCCTGCAAACATCCGACAATATATCGATAAATAGAAGTGAAATTTAATATCGAGAAATAAAAGCATTCACAGAATAAACTGGACTATTTAATAGAGCGATCGATTAATTACTATAATCGATTTTGTCGTGTTCTATGGAATATTTGCCCGCTAGTTTTCGAGTCTCTTAAGCGAGGAAAATAGATCTGTACAACCACAAGGTACAATTTGTGTTGTTTGTAAATTTGTTTGTCTTGAACAAACGTTGTCATAGTAACCATGGTTACACGAAAATTATAACGAATTGAGAGCATCGCGCAAGAAGGGCTTATCGACATAATTGGAGTTATTTTGTACGAGGCTCGTCCACAAAGTAAGTTTCCCTGGGGCCGTTTACAGAAACAAAACACAATTTCATGGGAATATTTATTGCAACAGATACAGCAAGTGTCCAGCTATTTTTCAACATATTCGCCACCGGAATTGAGACATTTGTCATACCGTGGGACCA
>NW_019059632.1:99488-128158 GCF_000696155.1 Zootermopsis nevadensis | reverse complement strand
TGTCCAGGCTTCAAATCTCGATCTGTACATTGGTTAACATGTTTTTCCTCAGTAATTCTACAACCAATCGAATTCACTGCGTATGGTCGCCAGACTCGCCACAGTAGTCAATCTCATGAGCAGTTGTCGGCAAACTTAGAATTTCCGAGGGTGGTTTTATGGCAATGTACTTGGCCAGATTTTCTGCGCAGCCTAAATCAGCGGCCTCCATAAAAAAATTGGACTGTAACGTTCAAGTCCTTGACGAAATCATGAGATAGGAAGAAAATATATCTAAAAAAAAATCATTTTCTGCTTAATAAATTCGTATTTATAATTTTATATTTTTCAAACGGTACAGCAAAGTTAGAAATGACTGTGGCGTTACGTTCTCCGGAGCACGAGGAAGACAAAGGCGTCATAGCGTGATCCCGTCGTACGGAAAGTCGTAAGAAGTTCAGTAATTAGAACATTCTTTATGGTCTCCCACGCAAACTAGAAACTTCAAATGACCTGAAAGCCTTAAAAAAAAGTCTGCAATTTATTTTGGACCAAAGAAAAATATTACATCGTAAACTGAAAGCGTGTGCTACAGAAAATGGGTCTCTCTAGACCCTCGCAGATCTTGGATTGCACCAAACCAAGTCTCTTATTCCCCACCTCGTTTTACATTCTCAAAGTTGCAAAAATGCAGTTCTCATAGACACACAATTTTTGTTTTTTTGTAAATAAGCTCCAAAGAAGGAGCTCTGAATGTTTTCAAAATGCCTGTGGTTGTCAAATCGTCAACATTCAAGGACACACAATTCTTAAAAATAACAAGTCTCAAGCAGTTTATACATATTGTGTATTATAAAAACAAGATACAAATTTATATTACATATTAAACAATCCATCACAGTCTTATTGTCTTTTAAATTCCTCATAAAATAATGCACACACATATATTAAAATATACGCGTTTCATCTTTGAAGGCCAGCGCCCTTATCCCCTAAATACATTGGACCTCAAAAATAGAAAGAATTTTGTCCTTTTGAACATCATACATGCATCGCCCTCTCTGCTGTAAAGTTTACAAAGACAAGAAATATTTGGTGCATTTTGGTCCACTATAACCCACACTTGACAGGAAGTTCAAAACTGATTAAAAATTCTACAAGTATTTTTTAATAAATTCCACGACATTTTGGAAGGCAGTTCTAATTCTGTCTTCAGGTGACGAATGGAAGGATGAAACCCCACTCTGCTAAATCCCCCGGTCAACGTAGCTTAAACTATGGATCCACGGACGAAGTCCAAGAAAATAATTATTCACAGTCATAAAAACTTTAAATTTCGCTAATATTTTTAAAATTTGTTAAAAACTTCATCATATAAAAAACCGGTACATAACATCAAATATTTCTCATTAAGATATATAATTTTATACAAAATATTAAATACAGTCTATATTAGTGAACTACACGGAAGACTCGATGAAGAGCATTATCTCCACCGATGACAGCAACGGAATTAACGAGAATGTCGGAACAGGAATGACGTGCATTAGGATTTGTTATCAGTGATCGTTGTTTCCCACAGTTCTGGGCAAATGCTGTAACTACCTTAAGATAAGCGTCTGACTCCCTTCACTGTCCTTTCCCATTCACCGTACACAGCCATCGTCACATCTCGTGGGAAGCTAAATAACCTACTCAGTTGATAAGATACCATTAAGTAATGTTGCATCAACCCAATCAACATCATTCAATTATTGCAAGTTTCTTACACATTGCAGTGTGCAGTGTTCGCATGCTGCATGTGTCGGCTATTGTCGACAGCATATCAGCGCTTGAAACAAGTGAGCAGCGAGACCTGTGAAGAACGCTTCCAAAAACTCAAGTCACATGATAACTCGTTTCAAATGCGCTGAGGACTGATGCTGTATCACTTTATCTTCTCAGAAGTTTCTCTTGTGACAACTGTCATAAAAACGCTTTATTGCACACGAGAAGTTCCTGTCATTTTATTTTAAAATGATTAAAATTTGTTTTATCAACTGAGCCATCATATGGACTTGTTTTAGTATTTATTAAATGATACAGTAAAAACATCTGAATGAAATGAGAAATGTTCTAAAAGATGGAATTATTGGTGATTAAAAATATAGTGAGTCTAATAATTAATATGATAACAGCGAACAGAGCGAGAATTCTTGAGGCGAATCATATGTGGCAAGGAAATGACAGACGTTACTAACACTGATAAAAAAGCTGGTGTTTGTATAAATGCTGAAGATGTGAACAATTTAAAATATTTCTTGGATAATTTTCTAGTCACTCAAATATGGGGATTAGTTCGCGAGTAGAATTTTTTTCGTGTGTGAAAAGACGCTTTTCTTTAAAATGTCCAGAACGTACAGATATGACATAGGCAACCCGCTAGCCAGTCCTTAATATGTTGACCTGACAGCAGACCGTTTCACTTTGTTGTATATTGTGGGAAACGACACATCTGTCTTACCAAGTGCCATGCTCTTCACACGTTATCTGAGATCAGCAAACACTTCAGGGTTGTGACACTTAATATCAGTCACAGAGGAATTCCACACTACTACTTCCATTTCCTCATTGGTACAATGTACTGAACTAAGAAAACAATCTTCTTTGACGACCGAGGTCGATTCCACACTGACCAATCAGGCCTGTCACATGCCTCAAGGAGTACTGATACACAAAGACAAGGTATCAATGATCGGCAGCGGAAAAGCAAATGACTCAGAGTAAAACGTGCCTCAGCGCAAATCTGTCCAAGAACTTCATAGTACAGAATCTTCCTTGAACATCTGATAGGTACTGAAAGATCAACGGGTACAATGTAAATCAGATACAAAGTCTTACAGTTATTGGTGGTTTTTTATAGAAGCGTATCGCTGCCTGGACAAACACGACGCCGAAAATAAACGTTCCGAGCAAAATGAAGATGATGGCTGCCAAAACCACGAACTTGTCCTTGTTGAGGATAATGTGAGGGTCCTTATGTAGCGTGGACTGCATCAGGCACAGGCCTGTGAAATGAAAACAGACGTGGAGCACTGATCTACACACATCCTCTCATGCAATACCCACAGATAATACAGAAAAAAATATATTTATAATTTACCTGGGAACACAAATATGAAGATGGCTGCCAGGCTTCCAAGTATGTCAATGACAGAACCTATGTCTGGACTCAACAGTGCTAGGACAAGAGTAAGAATGAACCAGACGGTTGCTATGGTGATGCGTCGCCTTCGCTCTGTCACCGCCACATCACTCTCGCTGTCATGTAACAAGTTTGCCCACAGGTTACTAACAGCCTCCCTGTGAACAAAACAAAGCAACGTCAAAATGTGAAATTAAGTAAGTTTTGGCTTTATAATGCTCACTGAATGGGGAAATAAATAAACCACAAAATTAATAATGTAGACTTGTTTGCAATAAATTAACATAAGGTACCGAAGTACACAAAATAGCAAAGAACATACTTGCAAAATGTATGTCTGTCTGTCCTCTCTCGTTCCATTATAAAGTATGACTCTCCTTGTTTAAACTGACAAACTCGTGTTCCACTTAAAATACGAAGACCAGTTTCCACACACAATAAGTCTTACCTGCCGCAGAAAAGCAGAATTGGATAAGTTGTGTAAGTTTTGATCGCTACGGCCACAATCCCAATAAGTACTAGTATATCAGACCCTGAGTAGGATTCAAGGACGTCACTTGTCACATAGGATCCAAACGTGAGATATCCATAAATTCCAGCCACAGTATAAGTTGCCACACATACAGCAATGGCAACCGATGCGCACAGCGTGAAGTTGTTCAGGTTTCGTTCACGCAGACACGCGTAGACCGGTATCACACTAACATGACACTGTGGGCACAAGATCAATGCACACAGTAATTAACAGCACCTGCTCAACTGACTGGATCCTACAGCACTGAATTACAGGATTATAAAAAAATGACATGATAAAGATATGGAAAGCAGCCGACTCCAGAGTATAGATGCAGGTACTGATGGAAGATGGAAATATCTCATCAGAATAGCAGTTACTGGACTAAGATTTAAACCCATAAAATCATGAAAATGAAACACAGTTAACTATTTTGCTATTATACTTGGTAAATGTTGTAAGACTGATGAGGACGAATGAGTCACCTGGTAGCCGAAACAGATGACTGGTACGACCAAAAATATATCTGTCCAGTGAGTGGGACTTGTCTTTATGGGGCCAGGCACGAAGTTCCCCATGTATTTCTGGTACACAATGAGGATCACCACGTACACCACTGTGACAACACCCACCGAGCTGGAAGAGTAGACGGAATGAGTTAGCATTGCCAAACGGAAACACAGCCTCTTACATGACTTGTCACCAGCCTGTGCCAAAGTGGGGAGGAAAGACAAAGAAAAGCTTTTGTCGGCATACTTTTGTTTGTAAAACCTGAATTTAATTATAAGGATAGTTGTTTCTTGCAATGCACTAACTTTCATGTACCCTGTTATTATTTAACATTTACCCACAGAATTTAAGATGATTCCTTTGATTTTTTAACATATTTGTTTATCAGTACCTCCCAAAAATGTGATTTCTTATTCTTTGTGTTTATTTCTGGACCAACATTATTATTTTATAATATTTACTTTGTCAGCCTGTTTCATTCAATTCCAGACTTGAAAGACTTATCATGTTATAATTTTGGTGACACGACATGAACATACATTCCACTCTTCTGTGTTTGTACACAGGAAAATTAACTTCCTTATTAGCTTCCGACAGATCTACAGATCACTCACCTAACGTATTTGAGGAAGTCGATCCTTCTGGAGTAACAGAGAGGGAGAATGAACACGGAAGAACTCAACACAATCGTGAAGTTGCGGTTCATGTACCAGTAGTGGCAGAAATCCAAACCGTGCAGTGATGACAGCACTTTGAAAAAAAAGTGGAAAACAGTGGAACAGCACATCAGTTCAGCAGCAAAACACAGCCGCGTACACTGTTAGCATGAGACACGGCATGACATCCAACTAGCAAAATTCACATTGTCACCTCTCTGGTCCATGAAGTGAAAACACAATGTGTAGGTCATATTTGTCTGTCCTTATATTACATCTTAAACCACTATGAAGGATGGGATGGAAAAACAGGTAGACAGAGAAATGCACATAAAATATTTAACATGAAATAGGAAAAGACAAAAAATCAAATAATAATATTAAAATGAGAATATGCCTAAAAATGGGACGAACACAGATTTCATTACCTCTGTCAAATTGGTCACCAATGATGATAAGGAATGTGACACAAGTGCCAAAACAGTACAGGGCGACGGCTGAAGAGCAGGCAATGAGTCCTGGGCGGCCATAGACTCCTTCCAGAACCTCCTGTAATGTTCGAGCGCCGGTCTGATCGGAACAGTGTGCCAGAATCAGCAATGCTCCCATTATCCATCCTAGCAGGACCTGTCGACAACAAAACTAACTAATAAACATCATTTGTACTTGCCAGTAACCACTTGGAAGATGTGATAATGTGAGCTGAGATTTAGTTGGCTCTAGGTAGGGTAAATGGAAGGCCTCTATGAGCACAGCTGCGGACATTCAGGCTCTATAAAAGCAGGAACATTTTTTAATCAGCTGAACAACTATAAACTTTCCGACAAAGACCTTGCACCATGTAATATAACAGCTAACTGTTAACTTTAAATTTCTTAGAAAATTATTTTCTTCGTAGTTCTGCACATCTTATAAACTTACCACTGATAAAGTACACTGTTAATTTTATAATTATGTGTTACAGCTGGCTTACCACTTGGACAATGACGGCTGTCATAATTCCTCCAGCTTGATCAAATGCCTGAGGAAAATTAAGAAGCCCAGCACCAAGAGCAGCATTGATGATGAGAAATACTGCTGACAATCGACTGGAGCCATCTGAAACTCAGTAAGTGTAAAAAACTGAAACAATCGGTGATATCTTCCCATCTATGCCTAGGCCTCTCATCTCTAGAGGTTTTCTGTCTAAAAGCTTGTATTCACTTGTCATTTCTCCTGAACATGCTACATGCCAGCTTATCCTCCCTGACTATAAGTATCAGTGGCAAACAGTACAAATTATGAAACTCCTCGTTTTTGTCGTGTCCCATGTCTAAATGTTGTCTTATTGTCAAACACACACAATGTATGTTCTTTACTTACAGCACAATTGCCAAGATGAGAATGGGGGTCAAAGGTCACATAGTAATTGACATTTCTGTATGATTTAATGTGTTATACTTTGGTTATGTTGCAGGAAGACAGTTATGACTATGGAATGATAATAACTTGTATAGTGCTCAAATTTAATTCTTTCATACTATCTCATCGCTCAATGCCCCATGCATGCAAAAAATGAAACATACTTGCTGCTGGTTGCTGATCATGTTCCTCTTCACCATTGCTACCAGCTACGGTTGTCAACCACAGCTCATTTCCACTGTTAATAACAGAGTCGTCATCACCCAAAAATATGTGCATATTGTACTCATATGTCTCTTAAATAATACTGACTTACACTGGTACCGGTTTATGTGTTAGTAACCATTTCAGGTCCACTCATAAAGAAACATAAAACAAGCAGGTTTCAGTTACTATATCTGTTACGTTCAACTGCCGTAAGACCATTGATTTGTAATGACAACACATCTTTGTTTTCTTAATCAGCTGATGCATAACATTGAATAATACGTAGCAAGATTACTACGGGTCATACAACGGAGATCATGCTCTCGCCCTGGTGTTGAAATTCATGTACTACTTTGCTGTACCGCAAGCAGAACAAAAGAAATTTGCTGATAAAAATTTTTAGCAAAATAATTGCACTATCAAATAGTCAGTTTCTTTCTCCACGTCTTGTATAATTTCGAATGTATTACATTTATTTCGAAAATTCGTTCGTGAAGAACAACTTAATTACATTAAAAATAGTACTGAGTTACGTTCACGTGACTTATTGTTGGTGTGATGACTGTCTTCTGGATTGTAGTGTCGTGTAGTCTGGTGTTGGTTTACCTACGTTTCAGAAGTACCTGCTGCCTCCATTATCAGGCCGATAAACTTCTACCAGACTACACATTGCTCAAACCCATATGACAGCCGGCTTCATTCTTGCTGCAGCGAGAACCTAAAAATTTTACTCATTGTTGGTGGTCCAGTCCTTTTTTTTTTTTCATAATCGACATGTTTGAATAAAATTCTTTCAGAAATTAAGAAAGTTTTTTGGTGGTTTTTGATTTCTTCTTGAGAATGTTTTCAATGAGTTCTGATAACGTGTCTTCCACAATGGTTTTTTCTATTCATAGTCGATATACAAGTCTGTATGATGCTGTTCCGTTGATTATGGACTTCCTGTGGTACCATCAGTCACCCATTCCCCTAACAGTAACTTTTTTTTTTTAACTTAGACTGAGGGCAACAATGAAAGACCTCATTACTGTCAACTGGGATGCTGCACCATGTAGTCTGGTAGAGACTGACGGACGTTTCAGAGATGCTTACTGTCTGCATCACGCTTTGATTAAAACCACCCGCGAATGATGATATCATGTGGGAGGAAGTTGAATGCCTCTTGTGTTGAGGAGGTTCAGAGTAGGAGAATTTGATATGTTTTCAAAGTATCAGTTACAAAACAAAATGGCAATGCCTTGAATATATATGATTTTACTTTCCTAAAGCTAAGAGAGTTACTGACACCAAATGCAACATAAATTACAATTTTATTACCACAATGTGGGAATCATCCAACAATTTCCCTGCTTGTAATACAAGAGTGATTTGCTTTGTGGCTCTGATTTTTCTTGTTAAGAGAGTAGTAAGATGAAGATTGTCTCAAGGACAATTCACTTAACTTTGCTAGTTAAAGTTTATTGCTCTCTTCCTGCAGGCTTAGCCCATTTTGCAATTGGTCTCCCAGTGGAACAGTACTCTTTGTTGTACTTAATTCCTGCTATTTCATTAGTGTAAGTGTTGTCCCTGAAGCGGTAATACTACATAACATTTTTTCTTCACACTCAGTATCAGTATTCATTGGTCCTTTCTGTTTAATTGGGTCAAGGTAAGTGTTATACAGAGTGGCTAACAGTCCACATAAAAATTCTCATTTTGGAGTAAAGTTTTTAAACACATACACACCTAGTAACAAATAAATGCCAATAAGAGTACATAGTACTATAAATTACGTAGGTTTACCAGTAATTCAATGTGCTTGAGAAGGTACCAGAAGTTACTAAAACTTTAAATCATAAGTTTGATGAAGAACACTTTGTACTTCCTCCACTGTGAAATCTCTGATTTTTTGCAGTCATAATTAATACCCAAGTAATATTTTTATTATAAGTCCTGGAAACAGCACAGGTTTCAGAGGGAATGCATCGTCACATATTTTTGTTCTTGTGTGACATGCCATTTTGTTTTTCAGAAAATGTTATTAATTTTCATGATTACGTTACAAACGAATGTTTTAGATTCACATCTTAATCCTTTCGAAACCTAAATGGACTGTGTCGCTAGTGAAGGGACTGAATACGTATTACTGAATGTCATAGTGCACCAATTTACATTTCTGCTTTGTTTTCAGGAGTACCCTGATATGAATCTAGACCCAAAGATGGGTTTAGTTTTTCCCAAGCTTTATCTCGACAAAGTGTTATGCCTTAAAATTGACCACAATCACTTTTACATTTTTCCTAATCAATGCTGTATAAGCAGTAGTTGAAAAATTGTAATTAAATAAACCAAGAAACAAACATTAAAACTGTTCAGTTGTTGTGCATATACTTTAAGTAACCTGCGACTAATATTGCAAATAAACAATTTGCTTTTTTCTGTGGAACAGGCTGGTATAAATCATTGTTTTTGTTTTACAGTGCCTGTCTAAATTTCTGATTAATTAGTTTGTGCAAATGAAGAAACCGACTGAAACTTTTCTCTGGAATTCAATATAAAACTTTAGCTTTTTGGAATGAGCTTATTCCCAAAACCAATAATTTTACATTGAAATTATGTCCAATTCTTTCTGTGAGAATAACTACAAATGTTACTCTAGTGTTTAAAAAGGTTCCTATTAGCACTTAATATGTAAGTGCAATCTATTCCAGTTTCCATTCCACTGTGATAATTATGTTTATATAAAGGAAATCACTTTCTTAGAATAAGTTTAAAAACCTATGTTGACTACATTCGTGTTTTAACTAAACTATTATTTTCCTCAGATGGCATCACTGGTAAAAACTCATGCAACGGTGAGATCAGCGACTCCTGTGTTCTTACTGCTTCTCTCTATGCTGCAATACCACTGTGGGATGCCGCAGGAAAAGAATCATGTCACCGATGAGGTTAGACACCATGAATGTCAAATACTGAAGCTATTATTCAGAGTTCCTGCGTGTAAAACCTGGCTGTAACTCAAACTTAGCTTTGGGTTTGGTGATAACACCCGATAAGTTACTGCAAATGGACAAGTGAAATTTGTGTTGTGGCTTGTTATAAAAGCATGAAATGTGCTGCTTAATGTTATGTTTTAATACTCATTCTTCTTTTCAGAATTGTGCAGCATATTTGAACACTACAGAACAGGTTTATAGGCTATTTGAAGCTGCCACATACAGCAATATGAGCGTAGCCAGTTGTCTAGTGAACTCCGGGGTGAATCCTTCTGCATCTGTGGCTGGAGGGTTCACACCCATACAGGCAGCTGCTGTCCACGGTGACATTGATATGTGTCGGTTTCTTATCAACGCAGGCGCAAATGTGAACACGCACGATTCACTTACAGGACTGTCTCCTCTACTTGCTGCTGCTGGTAAAAACTATTTGGACATAGCGACATTACTCTTGGACTCTGGAGCTAATGTGAATACAAAAAACAAATTCAACAAAACTCCACTACACATAGCTGCACAGAAAGGCCACCTGGAGATATGCCAATTACTACTTGAAAGAGGAGCAGAAGTAAATATTCGTGACAGAGATCTGAATACAGCGTTACATATAGCAGTCCTTCGCAGTCACTTGCCAGTGGTGCAGCTTTTGCTGCAGCAAGGAGGTGACTTATCTGCTAAGAATATTTTTGGACAAACACCCCGTGCTGCAGCATCTAGAAACCAAGACATTGCTAACTGGCTAGACAGTCAGAAGTAACTGAGTTTTTAAGTCTAAAAATAATTTACTGCGCTTTAAATTGTATTATTTAAAGGTGTTTTAAAATATGAGATCCCTTAAAAAAGAGGTGTTTACAGAATTCTAGTGAGAAAAATTGGAAAATTGTCCACTTGGAAGACTGAGGTGGACGTGGGAGGATAACATTAAATTTAGTCCTGAGAAGGTGGGATGGCACTGGCTGGCTGAGTGGATTTAAATTGTGCAGAAAAGGGTTAAAGCCAGGTTTTAAACGCATTTTTAATAATGATGATGATCTTCTGGATTGTAACTCTATCTGGTTTTGTAAGTGAATACCAACATTTCAGAGGAATGTGTTATCTCTGTCTTCGCAGTGAAGGGGTCATACATTTCTCTGATATTGGTACAAGACCTCATAATGTCTCAACCAAAAATAACACCACTGACATTTTCACTGCCCTGGGAATCTCATATCTCATTTTTAATACTTCATAATTCCTGCTAATGAGGGTTTGCTAAGGGAATGAGTTTGAGGTTATAGTTTTTCAAAATTACTGTAGCAATCTGTTAATTTCAGCTTTTTAAGATATAGTGCTCCAGTTTCAAGTAAGCAGTTTTGTAAATGTTACATTTTCAGGTGTATATGTGTGTCAAAATATTCAGCTTGATCTTGTATTTCAGTTATAATTAAATGTAAGATAGTTGTCTTAGATTTTAAATATGTAAACGTTTGCAGTTAGTACTTGTTTAGAGACACAACTCTTGTAAACAATAACAATAATAGTTTATCAAATTTTTGTTACATAGTTGTTATGTATGACAGTATTTCTGTGATGTTATGAAATATTTATACAGAGACATTTTTTAAGAAGAGGTAAGAGGGAGTTATTTTACTTGGAATGAAGCAGCTGATGTGTGTTAGATGTTATGAAATATTTATACAGAGACACTTTTTATGAAGAGGTAAGAGGGAGTTATTTCACTTGGAGTGAAGCAGCTGATGTGTGTTGCTTTGGCAAAGCAAAATAAGATTTTTCTCTTAGCCTCCACATCCAGATTGGCTGTGGAGTTTACTCAGCCTCCTATCCAGTGGGTACTGGGGCCCTTTCCCTAGGAGTAAAGTGACCAGGACATGAAGCTGCTTCTCTCCTAAAATGTAAAGGCAAGTCAAAGTTGTCCCTGGTATTAAGCACAGTACCATAAAGTCTGATGGGGCATGAAGGTGTAGGATGTTCAAATCAAGGTAGATGAGATGGATGAGGCATGTAGCAAGCATAAGGGATGGGGGCTGTGTAAAAAAAAATTTGGTCCGAAAACCAGAAGGTACAAGATAAATTTAAAGACACAGGCACTGAATGCAGATATTAAAATGGAGCTCAAGGAAATGGGTGGAATGGCATGACTTGAATTCTTGTGGCTTGGGACAGGGATCATTGTGAATGTGGTATTGAACCTTTGGGTTCTGTGAAATGTGGTGAATTACTCAAGTAGAGTAATAAGTCAATGTCTGAAGGAGGACTCTGCTCTGTTTATTTAATTTTTGGTTTTGTAAAGGTTGTGTAATTCATTTGATTTACACAGCAGCAATCAGCTTATGAAGAAGGCCTTGTTTTCTGCATGTAAGTATCTGTGCTAAGCTTTTTCATTCTTATAAACATTACTTTGATTGCTGTATTTGTAACTGTATAAAGTTTACAGACGTTTTTGAGGCGCTTACTGCCTCTATCACTGGGCAATGATCATTATGATCACCCTGATCATTCATGCGTTAATGGTGGTACGTGAATCCAAATATAAGTGTGTGAACCTCTTGATTCTCAATAATCCTTTTTCTCATTTGCGAATAAAGCATTGTATTTCGGTTTAACACTAATTGCCCTGGATTACCAAATTTTAATGTTCTTTCTGTAATATTTTTCTTCAGATACATCACTACATAGTTTCTAGGAAATTAGATTTTTTTTTACTGTGGTACAAAAGACGAGAATCCCGATCCATTTATGTCATCATTCAAAGGTTGGTGTTTCTATGGATATCCTGTTCCGGTTAATGGTGTAATTGTGTTCGTAGCGTGTCTTTCGTTAATTTTTTTACGTAATATGGGTGATTTCAGTGACGATATTTTTAGTGTTTTCGATGAGAATGCTGAGGAACCAACACCGATAACAAAATTTGACGAGAAACCATTCATTAAAGAAGTTACACTTCAACCAGAAGCGAAGTAAGAATATGATCGTTTTAGGTTATGTTACTTTAAGATTGCTATGCTACGGCCCTTAAGACAACTTATCTCAACATGACATGCATCAGCAGACTACACATAAAAATTAAGAAAACTTGCTAATTTTTATCACTCTTCGGAAACTAATAACGTTGCTAGAAGTTAATACCATTAACATTTAAAAAATTATTATAATTGAAAAGGGGGTCACAGTATAAGGCAAGGTTTAAGAATTTGTTGTATTCCTTCCACATTATTGGCATTGGTGGGGCTCATTAGGTCTTATCGGTAATAAGAGTCAGAATATATTTAAGTAGACAACTGTAGTTTTCAACTGTACAAATAATGTGGCCTTAATTTCAGCATTAAGTAATATAAATCAGTAGTGATCCATCACAAGGCACATTAGGTCTGAAGTAGCATGTTATATTTCCCGAAAATTTATTACCATACATCACTGTATGGTACAATTGCAAATGGCACTAGTGTAATTCCTTGTCTCACAAATTTGCTCCTCTGCCATGTAGGAAATTGATAAGTATAATTGTAGTGTATTCCCCAGTGGCATAACTTCCATATAAAATTTCAGTTAAAACTGCCCATTGTTTTTTTAGTTGAATCATGCAGACAGACAGGTATGACCAACCCTATATGCATACATTTTATACAAATTGTGCAATGAAAGCTTAAGAAGAACCACATGTTTTGAGTATCTTAGTATTATTTTTCTCTTCTCCAGTACTTGGTTCTGTGGGTAACAATTTACAAATGTATTAATATTTTTGTCATATTTCTGCTTCTTTCGACAACAGAAGTGAAGCATGTAATATTAGTGCGGTGGCAAAACGTGGTCATGAAGATGATGGTGAGGAGCTTGCAGGGAAGAAGCCAAAGACAGAATCCATCTTGGATGATATTAAGTGAGTAACACAAAGTTTATCTATGTAATAAATCTTGATATATTTTGTCTTTTATTAGAACAAACCTCTACACAGCAATCATTTCTCTTTTTTTGCTGTCATTTATTTTTCCCATTTGAGATTAAGTTTTCCTAAGTTTCTTCTCTCCGTTATTTATTCCGAGGAGAAGTGTAAAATGAGACATAGTACTTTCAATAGAAAATTAGTCTGTAACCAAGATCTGGCTGATGGTACTTGATCACATTTTAGAATGCCTCTTTGTTTGTGCACTAAACACTGATATTTCAAGGTCAAATCTTGTCTGTTTTTACTAATTAGTTGGCATCTTTGATTAACGTTTTCCTTGTGTTGCCTTTTCTGCAGTATTGATGAAATTATGCCGCGAATCAAGGTTCATACAGTGGACACACTGGAAGCATGCACACACGAAGTTGCTGTTCCTCCTGAAGTGGAGTATGTCCCCTTAAAACAGATAGCAGGCAACCCTGCCAAGGAGTATAAGTTTATTCTGGATCCATTCCAGAAGGAAGCCATCTTGTGCATTGACAATAACCAGTCAGTTCTTGTGTCTGCTCATACCTCTGCAGGGAAAACTGTTGTGGCAGAGTAAGTTCAGTTTACAACACTGCTTCAGAAATTATATAAATTAATTGGTTGTTTTTGAAAGGAAGTAACTACACTTTTTATAATTTTGAGATAAGTGGGGAAACCTATACTGCCTTCAGAACCTCATATTTGATGTTAGTTGTTATTTAAATGTATATAAAGTGAGGTGCCACAAAAGATAGGCTCACTCGTGATGTTGAAGTAATGTTTCTTTATTTCACTGTAACAGCTATTGAAAGACATGCTTCATTGGAGTACATTTACTTCAGGATTTTTTTTTGTGATTTTGTTTTGTCATTTCATATTTGTTTCTTGCAGATAAAATCTACCATTTTAAAACTAATTACTTCATAGATATTGCTAAGTATTGTTGTATACTATCTTTCCTTTTAATTCCTTAAATATGCAACACTTCCATAAATACTTACAATAAATTTTATTGGTCTTAATGATATATTTATTTTATGCTACATACAAATGAGCTGTGTATGAGAAAAATTATAGGAAAGTTTGATGTGTTTTATTGGACTGGTGCAAATAAAAAGGAAATTTACTTGAAAACCTTAGTACAATTTTCAAACACAAAATTTTATCCATGTCTGTTGAGTGGTTATGATGATAAACCATGCAGCCAAGCACTTGCTTACAATGCACTGATGCATAGAATACTTAAACAGTGACAAAAGTGCATTTTATAATAGGTTGTGTAACTTTCAGGTACAGCATAGCAACGTCATTTCGTGACAAGCAGCGAGTTATCTACACAACACCAATCAAGGCTCTTAGTAATCAGAAGTACAGAGAGTTCTATGAGGAGTTCAAAGATGTTGGGCTTATCACTGGTGATGTCACAATCAACCCCACAGCAACATGTCTTATCATGACAACAGAAGTAAGAGACTCAAATGGTCTTGGTTTCTATCTGCCTTATATTCTGTTAGTTTGGGTTTAAATTCCCAGGAGATCCCTAGACTTGAAGGCTTGAATCTGCATACTTCTCTTATTTCCTTTTGGTGGGTCATACAAGTGAGATTTATTGTTGTCGTTGACGGCGGCATTGTTTTAATAAATGGCGCTATTAGGACCTTATACTGTAGAGTATGAAATGAGAGGTTGTTAGTAAATAATGAACTGGTAAGGATGTGGAGGGAGGTGTTGGAATTAATGTTGTTTTATTTCTGTAGATTCTGCGGAGCATGCTGTATCGAGGATCAGAAGTAATGCGTGAGGTGGGCTGGGTGGTTTTTGACGAGATCCACTACATGAGAGACAAAGAACGAGGTGTTGTATGGGAGGAGACTATTATCCTCCTGCCAGACAATGTGCACTATGTCTTTCTGTCAGCCACAATCCCTAATGCACGCCAATTTGCTGAATGGGTGACACACCTTCATCACCAGCCGTGTCATGTCGTCTATACAGACTACAGACCCGTACCACTTCAGCACTACATTTTCCCAGCTGGAGGAGAGGGCATTCATCTTGTTGTGGACGAAAATGTAAGTGTTCTGTAACTCAATATGTTTCTTTGAAATTTTGGTATCTATATGTAAGTCTACATGATGGTACAACCCAGAAGACCAACATTGTCATGGGTTTGATTCTCAGCGTGGAAGTTCATGATGCTTTTTCACCTTCTTTTTTCTGTTTTATCCCTTCATCAGACGCATGTTGGGATAGTACATTAAAATGTGTCTGTACTCCAATATATTTCACGCTTTTGTATCCAACCTTTTAATCTTTGTGTGTTTAATGTAGTATTATTAACAATAACAACAATAATAGAATGAATAATTCTGAGTAATAGCACGTCATTTACATAATTTGCTAGGTATGTAATTAATGTGTGCTGTATGGAGGAAGTGTTGAGCCTTTGTGTGTTTGTTTGTAAGTGAAGTGGCCAGCTTAAAAAATTGGTCGTCACTTGTAAGCTATTGCATGTTGCCAGAATTCTAATGTAACTCACCAGATATGTTTTTCAGGGCACATTCAAAGAAGACAACTTCAACACGGCTATGGCAGTGCTGCAGAATGCCGGCGATGCTGCTAAGGGCGATCAGAGGGGTCGGCGAGGGGGTAATCGGGGAGGCGGTGATACAAACATCTTCAAAATTGTGAAAATGATAATGGAACGACAGTTTGCTCCCGTTATCATCTTCAGTTTTAGCAAAAAGGACTGTGAAATTTATGCCATGCAGATGGCAAAACTTGACTTCAATACAGGTTTGTATATTTCAGTTTGCAAAGAGTGGGCATTGGTGGATTGATTGGTTGTGAGTCATTTTTGACAAAATTGTGACTCTGGGGCCCACCAAACTCCTGTCCGTTGAGTGGCATTGGATTCCTTTCCCTGGTACTGAAGAATGGTCACACTGTGATGCTGACAACCCACCTCCATGTAGTACCATGGTCAAGAATTAATAGCTTTTATACCACCTCTCCCCCAAAGCACCTTCATGGTGTGTAGAGGGGTAGCTTTACTTTACTCATGTGGATTGATGTTTAATGCCGCCATCATCATAGCTCCACACAGACATGAGATGGTTTTTCAATACGTTGTTGTATTTCACTTGAAAATTTTGTTTGAGAGGAGAGTTTCATTGCTTCTCTGTACAGATTATTTTTTGTTTTTGTTGCTATTATAGTTATTACGCTATATTTCTATGTTCATTTCAGTGGAAGAGAAGAAGTTGGTAGATGAAGTGTTTCATAATGCTATGGATGTTCTGTCTGAGGAGGACCGCCAGCTACCACAAGTTGAGAATGTTCTGCCCCTCCTTAGGAGAGGGATTGGAATTCATCATGGAGGTTTGCTGCCAATCTTGAAGGAGACAATTGAGATTCTGTTTGCAGAAGGTCTGATCAAAGCGTTGTTTGCAACAGAAACATTTGCCATGGGCCTTAACATGCCTGCCCGCACAGTTCTGTTCACCAGTCCTCGCAAATTTGATGGCAAGGAGTCGAGATGGGTGCGTTAACACCAGTATTCAACTTAGGGACCGAGATTAGTTGTTAATAACTTTGCCCGGCGTTACACATGTATCATTTTGGCAAACTTAGTACATTGCGTCTTTGTGTCCTATACAGGTTTCTGATGTCACAACATTGTCTTCAGATGCGTATGTTTATTTAATTTTTTAAATAATTGTCAGCATTATGCATTCTTGATTTTAAAAGATGACATTATCTAAACACCATGAAATCTAAGTAGTTGCAGTATATCGTGTCTAGATGGAATTGAATGCTAAGGTTAAGAATGTATGGAATTATACCTCCACTCCCATACTCCTTCATGGCATGTGCTGAATTAAGCATAGGGGTACATCGTCAGGGCATGATGCTTAATTAAACAAAGGTACAATTTTACAAGTAACACAGTTACAAGATGGAGGCATATAAATTGATGATGATGATTATCTTAAATTGGTGTATGTGATGAAGTTGAGAAACTATTTTTAACAGTGCTTCCCATCTGAATGAAAATAACTTACAATTATGACAGTTATTACAATACTGGTAATTATGTAGCCAGTGCAAGTAATATTGGTATTAAGATTTCTGTCTTCTGGGTTGTTGCCCTGTGTAGTCTAGTCGATGTTTACCAACGTTTCAGAGGTCATACTGCCTCCCGTCATCAGGGCGATTCACATTCATCTCTGAGAAAGGTACAAGAACTTCAGAAACTGATCTGCATTTCCTTAGAATATATACAGCAAATGCCTTCTATTATCCAGAATGAGAACTGAATGTAATACCAGATGTTATTATAGGTTACTTCAGGTGAGTACATCCAGATGTCAGGTCGAGCAGGTCGTCGTGGACTAGATGAGAAGGGTATCGTCATCCTGATGATAGATGAGAAGGTGAGTCCAGTAGTGGGTCGTAACATCGTGCAGGGCCTTGCCGATCCCATCAACTCTGCTTTCCACCTGACGTACAACATGGTTCTGAACCTGCTCCGTGTGGAAGAGATCAACCCAGAGTACATGCTGGAGCGCAGCTTCTTTCAGTTCCAGAACAACGCGGCAATCCCAGAACTGTATGAGAGTGAGTACCATGTGGAATGTGAGTGACAGTGCTCATAGCTTTTCATATGTGTGAGAGAGTGAGTGAGAAAGATTTGGATTATGAGTCTCATGTGCATGAGTGAGAATTATGTCGATTGCAACTTACTTGTATGAGTTGACGTCACAGATTATAAGTCATGTACGTCGTTTCCAGTACCACTTGTTTCGTATCTTATCTGAGGCCAGTTTCATTTATTCTCGTCCTTTACAGAAGTGAAGACTAGTCAGAAAGCATTGGACCAGTTGCATGTTCCACAGGAGAATCAAATTGCTTCATATTGCAACATCAGGCAAGAGTTGAAGACGCTTAGCAGCCAGTTCCAGTCCTACCTCACTAAGCCCCAGTACATTATTCCCTTCCTGCAGCCTGGAAGGTTGGTGAAGGTATGTCAGTGTATCAACTCGTTAAAAACTAAAGATGGCCGTCTTCACACTCGCCGCCATGAAAACCTCAAATCCTATGTTGTTAAAAACTGTTTTTAGTTCTGAAGAATCCTCTGTCATAGCTGAGCGGTCACTTGTTAGCTGATTGTTTGACGAGTGATCTCCTGTCTTTGTATATCCTGTCTCGACAAAGTTTTCTATGATTTTTCTTAGTGATTACATGGAAGATCTTAAAGAAGTGGGGTAGAAGGACCTGACTCAGGATAGTGACTGATTGCAGGGAAATTTCTTTACACTCCATTTAGTTATTATTCTCCCAATTGGATCTAAGTTTCCCAAAGTTGTCATGTTGTTTGATGTTTTCTGACATTTCTGTGCAATTCTCATTTCTGTTGTATATGCTTCATGCGCTGGACATGTCAATTCCATGATTTAGCAACCCTAGTCATGATGGGTGAGGATTAGAAATTTTGAAGCTGCTTATGATTTTTTTCTCCTGTTGTTCTCTCTTCAGTCCAAGTATTCTCCTCACCCTGTTTTGAAAAACTCTAGATTTATGTTCTTACCTTAGAGTGAGTCTTCAGTCCAAGTATTCTCCTCACCCTTTATGTTCTTACCTTAGAGTGATAAATTAACTTTTGAATCAGTACATGACACAAAAAATTAATTGCATTTGCAGGTAAAATGTGAAGAAGATGAATTTGACTGGGGCATCATCATCAACTTCAAAAAGCAGTCGGAGAACGTTGGAAATAAGAAGAAAGAAACCCCAATGAAAGCAGCTAACATTGTAGTGGATATCCTGCTTCATATATCTCCTGAAAGCAGCGCCCAGCATCCCCGTCCATGTCCCGCGGGCGTGCAGGGTGACATGGAGGTGATACCAGTATTAAACACGCTCATCACACATCTCAGCTCACTCAGAATATATTATCCCAAAGATTTGCGGCCACCAGACAGTCGCAAGTCAGTCCTCAAAACTATAGCAGTGAGTTACTCTATTTGATGATCTTTATTCATATTACATTTTTGCTGCTGCCTGGGGCAGCCTCTCGTCTTTGTATATCTGAACGCGTCAGGCAGTAGTTTTACGATTATATTGTAATGTTCTTCAAAGGAATTGTCAAAAATGGCATAATTTGCATGTGCATCAACTGATGAATGGTGATTTATATTCTGTGTCAACAGCATACATACGCATCATCAGTAAATGAGGGTTTAGAATAAATACTATGTTGTTGCGTAAAATACAAAATTATTTTTCAGTCTTGCAGTCAGTAAGATTTAACTAAAGTTCTTTTTCAGTCTTAAGATTGCATTATGTCTTATGTTATATAAAAATTGCCCCCAAATATCAGTATATAATTTAGTTAAAATTAAAAATATTGATTTAATGAATATGAAAATGTAGACACTTATTCTTCAGGTACCTGAAGATGTACTCATTCGTTGTTTGAGTGTGCGTGTGCTGTGTGGGTGCCTTGGTTGAAGCTAGTCTTTGTCTTGTTTATTGCAGGAAGTAAAGAAACGATTTCCAAGTGGAATTCCACTGCTAAATCCTGTAACAGATATGAAGATTAAGGACACAGTTTTTAAGGACACTGTCAAGCGCATAGAATCCTACGAGGAGCGCTTGTATGCCCATCCCATGCATAAGGATGCAGATCTGGACCGCTTGTATACTCTGTATTTGAGAAAACAGGAGGTAAGCTCCTTATTTTGCTTAGTGTTTTATTCCTGTAGTTTATTTCCCTCTCTTTTTTCCACATTTCTTTGTCTTCTTCCTCTTCGTTTATTTCATCATCATCTCTTGCTGTCCTTATACGCTAGTCGTCCTGGTTTGAATGTGATGATGGTGTCTCCACTGCAAAAGTTTGCACAATTACAATTTTGCTGACGACAGGGACCTGAAATGTAGCGCACACCCCACCCTCTTCCTTATGGCATGGCGTTAATACCGCATTTCGTAAGGAGCTGGTCAGCTAGTCTGCATCATGTTTGATGGCCGCTCGTGACTTGTTTTCAGTTTTGCACTGCTGTTTGTTGTTTCCTCTCCAGATCTCACAAGAGCTGAAAATAACAAAACAGGAATTGAAGAAAGCAAAGTCGTTGCTGCAGATGGATGAACTTAAAAGTATGAAAAGAGTTCTCAGGAGATTAGGTTACTGCACAGCTTCCGACGTTATTGAGATCAAGGGTCGAGTTGCTTGTGAACTCAGCAGGTATGGCCAACTTCATGGTACAGAGCTTCATTACCGTGTTCACAAAGTCCATCATTGTACCTTATCCAGTTCACTTCACACCGAATACCTATAAGACTTATTTACCTAGGTCTTGCAAATTGACTTCCCTGTGAGTTTTCTTGTTAAAATTTTACGCGTGTTTCTTCTTTTACCTGTGTGCAGCATATGTATCACAGAACATACCCTCCTTATTTGATTATTATCCTAATAATATTTGAAGCACCTTGTATGTTACACGCTCCGTACTTCATTCTTAGAAAGAAACTAAGAAAAATTTATTGGAGGGCAGTCGATTTAAGTATTATTTAATGTGGTTGGTATAAATGTGATTAATAATTAATTACATGAAAATAAAACTTTGTGAAATATTAAATACATTTTCAAAATGAGGAAAATGTCTACAGATAATTGATATTATAACTAGGCTAGCGAAGTTTTTATCATTATTTACTACAAACACATTTTGTAGTAATCAAAGACATTAGAAGTTTTTGTAATTTAAGGGCACAATATTTTGTATGAAGGTAGGCAAATCTCCTCTTCCCTTTTGCACAATGGCTTCTGATATTGTAATGTTCAGACCTGTAAAGTATAATCCTTGAGAAGCGTGAAACATTCTGTCCAGACAGTGAGTCTTCTTAATGCTTACGTGTTTGGTTTCCTCAGCGCTGATGAATTGCTAATGACGGAGATGATATTCAATGGAATGTTTAACAACCTGACTGTGCCGCAATGTGTGGCGCTACTGAGCTGTTTTGTCTGTGACGAGAAGAGTAACGAGTCACAGAAGACGGGAGAAGAATTGTCTGGCCCACTGCGACAAATGCAGGTCAGCGAATGTTTGTGTACGGTACTAGCGCAGATTATTTATAGATTTCTGGAAAAGTGGGATATGTACTTCCGTGAACTTAATAAAGGAAAATTCGAGTGGGGAAATATTTTCCACTGATTACAGCAGAGTATGATAAGTAAATTGTTAGATGGATTTTGAATTTGTGGAGGACGGTTAAATTAAAAATATCCATCGAAAAGTCGCGTTGTGGTTAAAATAACAGCTTTTAGGTTTCAAACATGCCTTTCTATGTTCTTTGAAGAGTAATGTATTTTTTTTTTCTGGGTTGTTTCCATTTTCATGGATTTATGTTCCTGTACCCCATAACTGTCAATGTTCCATTAAATTATAAATTCTGTGTAATTGTGTTTTTGGTCTCCTCTCTCCATATTTTTCAATCATTGCATTGTGTCAACTGTAAGGTTAATAATTTGATATTTAGTCTGCACAATTGTGACTGTTACTCAGTTTTTATTTATTAGTGTATATCATGTAGACTGCGCACCGAATACTGCATTCTAATGATTTTAGCCTCCACAACGAACTGCTCGAAAATGGCAGTATTCATCCCACCCACACCTTGAGGTGTAAGCTTGTCAGAGTGGACGTAATAATACCCAGTGCTGCCAATAGCTTTATTTATTTGATGGCGGTGATTATTGTACGATGATGTACTTACAGGATATGGCACGGAGGATTGCTCGAGTGAGTGTAGAGGCAAAACTGGATGTAAATGAAGACCTCTATGTAGATCAGTTCAAACCGTTCCTCATGGACGTTGTACATGCTTGGTGCAAAGGAGCTTCTTTCCTCCAGTTGTGCAAGATGACTGACATCTTTGAAGGTAATGAATATTTCTGTTCGCTGTCATGTTTATTCTGGCTCTTATGCCCACTTGTTATCCCTCCCAGTGCGTACCAGAGACTCTTCCCCCAATGTATAAAACTGGGTCACTCATTTCCTTTTAATTTTGAGGTTAAGAATGAGTGGAGCTTTACCTCCGCTCTCTTTATTCATCTTTACAGCACGATGCCTAGGCAGGGGGACAGTTTCATTTCACCTTTAGTGTACCTTTTCAGTGGTGCTAGTTTTTTATTTCTGTGCCTGTTTTTGGTACCCCAAAGATATTGTTCCGTGTTTAGGTAGCATCATCCGTTGCATGCGCAGACTGGAGGAGGTCCTGCGACAGATGTGCCAAGCCGCGAAGAGCATTGGCAACACAGACTTGGAGAACAAGTTCAGTGAGGGCATTAAGGTGATCAAGAGGGACATTGTGTTTGCTGCCAGCTTGTATCTGTGATGTTTCGACATCTTAGTCCGTTCTCCTGTTGTGGTCGTTCATATTTTCTTTAATTCCTCTGGGAATGTTGCGAATATAGATGTAATAATCTTAACTTGAAAAATTGAAAAGCTGAAGTGATGTGAAATGAAAAAATAAAAATCCAGTGTGATATTTTCCAAGAAAGTAGGCATTGTGTGTGATAAATACAGAAACAGCTTGTTAAGTGGGAGGCGGCTTTAAATGAGGGACATTTTAATACAGATCTTGCAAATTTAAAATGTTCTTTATATTTCGTAAGAAAATAAATGATGGATTTGGTAAGTAATCTTTAAATTGACATTGTATTTGTTTACTTTGACATTTGTTAAAATAATTACTAAGTTGATACGTTCAGCAGTCGAACACTCGCGTTTATTTGTGGCTGTTGACGATGGTTTTAATACGATGCCTTTCCAGTTACGGCCCAGATGCATTTCAGTTTTAACGAAGCTTGTGTTATTATTTTTATGTTACAGGGTTGTTTCACGGTACCAAGATTAATGTGTCTGGTGGTCATTTGGCCTGCAGATATTTCACAAATTGTGATGTGCTTTGTATGTTTTCATTACAGCTATTAACCAGTCAATATTTTAATCTACTGGCTAACAAGTAAATTAATTGGCTATTATAATTAAAAGTAGTAAATAATTAAAAATTTAAAGCTATAAAATAATTTATTGAGAGTGGTTTTTTGTTTGGCCAGTACACAGGTAGACAAAAGTACTGATGCTAAAATATGACTTGACGTTACATATCTGAAGCTATAATAAATGACTAATGTAATAGCACACGCCACGCGCTTAATACTTCAACCGTTACTTGTCTTTGTCATTTGCATCTTTACTCTCGGTGGACAGACGGGCAGTTGACTGAAGACGCGTGTTTGTGACAAATTTGGAGGTGCTGCCGCCGTCAGACAAATACACAAGTAAGTTAGACCATTTGCATCTTTCCTGCCTATGGTACGCTTCTGCGCAGGGTGGAAGCATGACGGACCTATGGAAATATTTATAATGAACAGTGGCATACGAGGTCTTGGGAATGAAGATTAGAAAATGGGATCTAGCGTTGGCTGTAAAAGAACTCTGACGTGAGTGTTTATAGTTGTCTGATTTCAGCTCCATGTCATAGCTTTTGACGGCCGCCCACCGGTATCGTGTTTTACGTCCTCCTGTCCGTGTGCTAGCAACACTCCGTTAACTCACATAGAGGACGTGGAGGTAAAACGCTTCTTATTCATAGCTTTGGTGCATCTTGGAGGCGATAGGTCAGCTGAGGCTTCAGAGACTTAACCAGGAGGATCCCCCATGTCGCATAGGATGAGGTCTGGGTGGTCTGCGTGTCATGAAGAGGGGATTTAGGAACGAAACCCACCTATAGCCAGTCGGAGCTCTCGTGACTCATCTTTTAATCATATTGTGGAGTAAAATGTGTTTTGCTTGTTTGTATTTTTGCAGCCTTCAGAGAAGGATTTCTAATACAAATGTTAGGATTTGGAAGGAACGTTTGTTGCTCTGTGATCCTACGTCTTTGTGTCGTGTATTTGATCTGAAGGATTCATTTGTGTAAATATTGAAGACTTGTTTGAATAAAAGTTGCATAAACTTCAAGCTTTATTTATTTGTATATTAATTTATGGTTGTTTTAACAACTCCATCAGACTGTATAATGTCAAATTATGGATGATTAATGAATTTGAAGGGTTATGTTATGTTTCATTTTATGCTTTTTGAGAATATGTTGTTGATTGAATTAAAATGTTTCAGAGAACGTGTATGGATGGATGTAGCTAGAAAGAAACCTGAAAGTGAATTGCAGTAGCTTGTGCTTGTCAAAACATTCGCACTTAACTTGCGATGAACCCTACAGCTGCAGATACGAGCCAATTGGAAGTCATTCTCATTATCCACTTGTTCGCTAATTGGTATGTCATCTCGGCTGTCACTGTCCTGATAAATGTTATGCAGCCAGCAGGCGCCCCAGTAACTGTGGTACAGTGTTCTTCACGAATACTATGCGTCACTCTAACAAAGCCACAATTATGTGATATCTGTGCTCCCGTCTTCTCTAAAAAGTGCGGTAAAGACTTTGGAATGTTACAGGAACATCAGTTGGCTTGAGTTTACCCAGCAACCGAGAAAAGGCTTTTAGACACTCGATAAATATCTGTAGCTAGTGCTGATTGACGAATTCTGCTAAAAGTGAAAGTGTAATAGAGAGGTCATGATTATCTTCCTTTCTGGATGTTTAATCTTCAGAATTGTTTGATTCACTTTGATCAAATTTTGCATTATTTCTCTAAATGAGAATATTTAACTTTGGGTCATGTATTCATTGAACCAAACTTATACAGTAAGCTAGTGGAGATGTCATTAAGATTTGCGACTTTTATTGGGTGCACAGTTTTTGACTGCCCAAACACTGGGATAATGGGTTCGATTCCCATTCGAGGTATGGAAATGACTGGGTGGAGAATTTTTGTGTCATTCACAAAGGTCAAATGCTGGCAGACGTGCCAGAATTGTTACGCAATGCGTTTGTTTCCTAACTTGTTTTCTGTTGTGCTGTACTGTGTTGGTGGTGGCTTCGCGATGTGCCGATCCCGTACCAAATACATAAAAATATAAGTTCAGAAGTTGTTTCTGAATTGGAACCGATCAAAAGCTGAAAAAAGGATAAATTAGTGTCAGGAGTAGTGTAAATATGGAAGGACGCATTTTGAAAACCTGTTTATCTGCTCCAAACTGAAGAAAATATTTCCACCCTCGTTGCATTTCAGGTTCCAGGACGTAATACATTTTCGCTACCTGATAGTGACGTGTGTCTATTGAGCGACAATGCTGTCACCCCCCCCCCCCCCCCCCCAATCTTTCTACGCCCCGTGACCAACACGCTGCTTATTATCGGCTTTCGGTACGAACTCCATTCCATTGAAGAAGTGCGTAAATGCACAGTTATACACGGGGTTATTCATTGGTATTGAGCAAGGTTGCCCCCAGGAGGTTAGCTTCGCGCTCCGGCTGTTTTATTTTGTTCTGGTTTTGAGCTTGGGTGATTCTCAGAGTCAGTGGTGAAAAGAGTCCTTCCCGGGAATCGAACCCAATGTATCGCTGAGAAAATGTATTTTATTTTATGGCAATATTATTGTTCTAGGTTGTTACGTCGTGCACACTCTTAGGTGCATACCACCATTACGGAGAAACATACTGTGTCCATCTTCAGGGCGATACTGGGAAATGGAGATTCTAAAAAGGGTCAGAGGAAGGGCAGGCTAGGGGGAATGGGTCATTGTGTTGCGCACTGCAAATTGACATGTCTCTCATATACAACCCACTACGTTTAGATTGATGGCTTTATTACAGTTTCAAGTTTTAATGTAGCAAGTAATAATAATTTCAGATTTTACGCCGTTAGGTCGGTCATATTGGTAGTGCTGGAAAAGATGGCGTGTCGATAGAGCGCGGTTTTCAGGTTTCGTGTGCAAAAATATGTTTTCTGACAGTTCTCTTACGGATTTACACTCGCAGTTTACGAACATAGGCGGCCAAAGATTTGTTATCAGTTTATTGAAGCGGATATCCGGTGAAGACTTCGGAAGTAAGTCGTAATTAATTCTAATTAATCTTTACCCTTGTTTCTTGTACTTTGTAGATCATGGTTCGGAAAACGATGCAGCCAACCTTGGGTTGACATTCCAGTTTCGTGTGCGAAATCTGTACACAAACCTAATAGCACAGAGTATTTTGCCTTGGTCAGAAACAAGACTGTGGGTATTAAGATATGTTTATTTTTTAAAAGCTGCTCATGGGAAGACTAGTTGTGTATGTAACAAACATTTCTTCATACTCCAGACATTATAGAAAGCATTGGGTCATACATCCAGAGACCAGTACTAATGTGTTAAACCGATTTATATTGGTAGAATGTCATTTTAGGCCACACAATGGACTTTTCCAATATGTTGGTATAATGAATCATTGTTACAAATATTTGGAGAATCAATATACAGGGTGTGCACATTAAATGTGTATCATTTTACTGTAACATTACTCCTGAACCGTAAGGCAGAGGAATGTAAATTAAACGCGTTTGGATAGGTTATATTTTAAAGTTTATAATTCTTGCCACATTAGTTTCTAAATCTTTCCACCTAAACCACAGTTGTTGAAATGGCTTCTGGAATTGAAGAATTTAAATGTTTGCTGTGGATTCACAAATCTAGGTCTGCAGTTCAGTTCGAAGGGGATCCAATACTTTGTTTGGAAGGGTATCTTCAACACATGTGTCGATTTGCAAATAGTAAAAATAGTTTGAGCAGACTGGCTGCATTTTAAAGGAGAAAGCCCCCTGGAGTGAAATTAAATACAAGTATGACATCTACCGGATTAGTTACGGTGCCATCATTGAACAATTGTAAAGTGTAGGTCACAAAAGTTGATCATTTGTAACGTCATGTTTTTATTTCATTGTCTTAGTTCATAAACATCGTCATAGTAAAATTGTATGCCCTGTAGACGTAGAAAGACGGACATACGGAAAATAAAGTACAGCCTGTTCTTTGTTGCGCATAATAAGAATGCAAACTGCACTCCCCCTGTGCTGTGCAGTGCAGGAGTTGCGATTTGATAGAGACTTAAGCCCATCTTTCTGCCACACACTGCCAACTTAGGGGAACTTAAATATAATATGAATGAGTGTTAATAGAAGCAGCTACATAGTGCAGAAAGTTTGAACTCCCAGACCACTCATATAATTTTCCTCTGTGACGTTAGAGGACAGTAACAACAATTACAATTAACCAGTGGATGGGGACTCGTTTTCCGTATGCGTAAACCCCCGCCCGGAACTGGTGTATAAAGACCGGAGTGCAAAGTAGGGGCGTATAGGGAACACTAGGTGATGTTGGTTTTATATGTTTATTACGAGCTTCGAGCGAAGGGAACTGTTTAAAATGTGGAAAGGGAATTAGGTTCTTCTGTGTAACCCTTTTAAGCACGAAGCTCGTCAAAATAACATTTAATAATTCAGTCCGTACCGCGAAGAAAACACAACGCTTCACCATTACAAAGATCAACTTGTTAACGCTGTTTAAGGAAACAATTGCTGTTATTAAAGCGGGTGGTACCAAAATAAAATGGCGATTGTTGAACGTACTGAGCGAGATGGCTGAAGCGATAAAGGTTCAGCTTTGTATTCTGCAGGTGCTCGTTTCGAATCTCAACCGGGATTTCGACCATCCTGAATCGAAATATTAATGATTATACTCAGGCCTTCCAGTCTAATTATGAGATGGCCCCTTAAAATATGCCACTGTGATCGATCATATTTTCAGCGTCGTTAAATAACCTGTGATCCCATGCAGAGTTTATTTTGCTTTACTTTTATTTGAGCTTTTTTTATAATAAATTTCTTTGCCAGGATAAATTTTAACTAGGTAATTGTTCTTTTTTTAATTTTATATCGAAGAAGTGTTCTGTTGTGTACGAGTTATAACTGTTCAGTTACCTCTTAATGTTGATTCACTGTCTATATTCATTGCACTGTCGTACCACCAAGGTCTCTGTAGTGTAATTATTATGATTATTGATTATAGTCGGTGAAACAATGTTAATTTGAGAATTAATAAAGCAGTAATTTCTTTATATTCCTTGTCTTACATCAGTAAGACTATTATATAAATATTCTCAAACTGCCGTGTCAGACTCCAACCAATAAATTATATTACAAAGACGTATTTTCTGTACAAGTAGGACGAACATCTCCCATTGGTCGGTTACTTGTTGAAGGGCCTCGAAAGTTCAAATAAAAATTGTAATGGCGAGTGAGTAGCAGTTACTGCCATCTCTACATCCAAATCTGAACTAGAGTTTGGCACATTATCCGCTAGGAGGTATGTGATATGGCGCAAAATAAA
>NW_019059632.1:61707-73569 GCF_000696155.1 Zootermopsis nevadensis | reverse complement strand
CCCAAAAATGGAAAAACAAACGTAATGAAACATCACCAAAAAACTACAGAAATCATAATTGAGTTTTAAGCTCTTAGATATATTTTACACCTGATGATGGTTTTATAAAAACCGAAACATGTTGTGTAAATGTTCCGAAATGTAAATCGATCAATCGATATGGAACGTGAATTATATTTTATTATCTTAATTATAATAAAATTTTAAATAAAAATTATATTGTGATCAGACGGATTAAAATAAATAACTGATATAATATTCACAATATGACGCAATTACACTATCTTATGAAATAATCAGTGTTTATTCTGAGAATAATAAGAAATCCGTAAATACACTTTATGGGTAAAATCAGGCGCTGACTTTAATTAGCGCAGAGTTTTAAATTGTTGCTAAAAGGTTCCTTAGGTGAATGAGCACATCAGTTAAGGCCACGTCATTAAACCTCACTGACCTACCCACATGTGTAGTAGCCTGAGGTCATTTGAGGTTACTGTGCTGATGCTCACACGGATGCCACCCTGCGAGTGTTTCGTGGTGACGTCATAACGAGAAGCCTAACATTAATATTATTCATTATAATATGTCAGAAATCGTTTGCCAGTTGTTTGAAAAAAGTTGCAGGTGGTAAAATATTCCAAAAAATCTGTTCTCTGTGGAGTTATGTGTTTTGTGCATGAGTTGCAAGAACGCAAATTTTTGTCTTAGAAGTTACTTGGACGAATTTCGATTAAATTTTGTATTGGCTTACGAAACGAAATATAATTTTGGTCATATCGATCCATTATAATCTCTGCCGTACACGAAACTCGAATGAAACTGTCGATTACGTCAGAAACGTCCGATTATAAAAGTGATATATAACGTAGGAATAAAACATTTATCACAAAAAGATTTTTTGAGATGCTTAACACTACAGTGTGTACTTGGAGCAACATAATTAAACATTTTTGTTTTCTGCGATTGTCTTAAATTTTTTTATAAGCAAATGTGAAGTCAATTGAATAAAAATTTACTTGGATATTATCCATCGTCTAGTAATAAAACGTAAAAAACGTAAAACGACGTTTCGGAGATGGGGCTCTATCTCCGTCTTCAGGTTCCTACTCAGTTGGGCCCACTAGATAGAGCTAATCCCTATCTCCGGACAAATTAAAAAGTGAAAGTCCCAAAATAAAAAGGCATTAACACACCATCCATCCGTGGGACGTAAAAGAATAGTATGTAGAAAACTAAATTCATAAACGCCAATAAAACCAGAAGACAAAAACTCACAAAAGGTGGGAATAAATAGAGCCCCATCTCCGAAACGTCGTTTTACGTTTTTTACGTTTTATTACTAGACGATGGATAATATCCAAGTAAATTTTTATTCAATTGACTCTTCACCATCGTCAAGAAGTTTTAGATTTGATATACAAATGTGAAGTGTTAACATAAAAAAATATCGGTAAATATATTCTCCAATGGAGTCTTATAAATCTGTTTTCACTGAAAGTGTGTGTTTATTCTGAAACTCGGTTACATAAGTCACTGAAGTAACTGATTACTGTCTGGACGACCGCGATTCGAATCTTATCACCGCCAGGGACTTCCAGCTTCTTCACCATGTCCAGAAGAGCTCTGGACCGCCCCAGTTTCCTGTTCAGTGGGTATAGAGGATTTTTCTGGGCCAAGACGGGAGGAGCGCGAAGCTGACCGATCATATTCCAAAGCCGATATCCAGAGTACATGTAATTTTACTTCTAGGCTTTCGTGATGTGATTTGTAGTCAGAAGTGCATCGTCTGTGTTTAAGTTTCGAGTGAGCAGTGCTGTTTCTATGGTTACAGAAATATTACGACCTGGACGTGGAGGTAACAAGGAAAGATGGCCTCATCCTTATTAGAGAAATGGCAGCCGAGGTGAAGAACATGATGGACATCAAGATGAACGCCGTCATGGTAAGTGCGTCACATGAATTTCTCATCCTACGTGGTGATTTTTTTTTTTTTGAAGACGGTAATGAACGTTCCCGTGGAAGAGGTGAATTATTTTTATTGGCCATTTAAGTAATTGTCTTGATTTCAAGGAAGTTTCCACGAAGTTAAATTTGGTTTGTTGACATTTGGGGAAGAAAGTTACTAGGAAAGTAATTAGTTCAGCGACTTCATACAAAGGACGGGAATATTTAAAAAAAATGGGCTATATTATCGTCGTAGCTCACAGAGTCTGCAATATTTGTTTCTTGAATCCAGTAATAGCAGAGGGGACTAGACAGGAGACGCTAAAAGGTCATAATCCTGATATTTTGTGACTTATTTCACTGCACCAGTCCATATGGGGACTTGTTCATATACGTTCTTGGCAGATGATCCATAAGTGGTTTGCCATTGCCTTCTTCTGTGTGTGAATGGAGTAATTGTTGGGATGCCACGGAGGAAAACTCCGTGTTGCCTAGACCACGGCCTTGCCCAACACAAGTTATAAATTCGGGCACCGCCGGGAATCGAACCCGAGACCCCAGGATTACAAGGCCAGCGTGGTCTATATAAGAGGAAAACAAATAATTTTTGTGTCCTGGGTTTAAATCTTGGTCCGTTGTTTTCGTATGTCCCTCAAAGCAAATGCCATCATCTCACCTCGCACAGGCAACGATGGGTTCTTAGAAATTCCTTTTCAAAGCATAATAGGTTTAAGTTGGTCGTCCTCTTTTGGTACGGAAACGACTAAGGCAGATTATTTTGCTCCTGGGAACGGAAAATGTTTGTTGGAAGAGAAGATGGGATAATTGTTAGTAGTACAGATATGGCGTCAGATAAGATGCTGGTTTGTTTGTGGGTGAAGTCTCATCGAGGCTTCGTGATTAAATAATGATCAGAGGCGACATGTTGTTGGCCTGTTGCCAGGCGGCGGTCAGCTGTATTAGCTAAATAGCATCTGTTTCCCTCGGCAACCTTGTTGAGGTAGCGTCCAACACTTAACGACACGACATAATTTTAGTCCTTTTTTTTAATTTTTACATTTGCACCTGTGTATGTGACCCATTAATTTAATATAAATTACTATAAGTCGTTTCTGTTTGTCAGATGAACATTTTTTTAAAAATTTAGCGGAATACGGTAAGATGTTTTAACCTGATTATAGTTCAGTTTTAATTAAGCGTTCCGCTTGATTTGTGTGGACATCGCGGAGAATTTGCGAAGCGTATTTTATATTTAATTCTTCGATTATTAACTTTGTGCTTTACGTAGTTTGTTTCGCAATTATGATTGTTTATTTTAATACAGTTTACTTAAGTAAGTGACAGAGACTCTTATCGAGTTTCGGAAATTTACTCAAATGGTAAACTTATTTTCTGGTTCTTAGTATCCTCTTTGGTTTCGAGGCATTTTTGTTTCCCGTTGCCACAGACCTGAGCGCAAATTTCATTCAGCCAGACACATCCATTCGTGGCAGCAGCTGGTTTAAAAATGGTTGTCCAATTCTCATCTCAAAAAAGAAAAGAAAAAAATCATAAATATTTTTCCCCATTTCAGCCTCAAAACTGCCAATATAAAAATATTTTATTCACAAGTTAAGCCTGTATAAACTATTATGGCTTGGTGAGTGTCTGTATGAAGATCGGTTTCTCTCGAAGGTGGTTCATTATTTTGGCGACACTGCAGAATAGTCACCATTTTGTGTTGGAACGTTGGTCACTTGGTTCGTTTTATTTCCCTGGTCGGGGCGCACTCCTTTTTAAAACATTTCCCAACTCCACAAGTATTGTGCAGAACGCTCGATTCGAAAGCTGTTACTTTTCAACTGAGCAGTTATTTGGGGGGGGGGGGGGGAACTTTGGTTTCTTTTTCTCCCGTCTCTCTTCCTGTTTCACAGTTGAAGTGAATTTTGAAGTGACTGAGTTGCTTTTGGTCCGTAGCCCTTCTGACAAACTAGTACGTACGCAGCGGCACCGACTCGATACCTTCGTAACAATCGATCTTTGCTGCATCGTGAGAGCCATCTGGGAGGTAGCTCGGTGAAATAAGATCAAATCTCGCATACTCCCTTCTTCAGTATGAGGCTAATGAAAATGTTTTTACGCCATCGCCCCCCCATTCCCTACTTTTCATCTCTTGGGGAATGGTTAAAAGAATAATTAAGAAGAATAAGAATAAAAACGATAAAGGAAAAAAAATCATACAAAAGGAAGTTTTGATGTTTTTAGTGTTTTAACGAGGCAGGGTTTATTTTCGATATAGATTTTTGTCGTATGTGTACGTAAATTTATAGAATAAGTTGTCTCTTTTTTTTAAAAAAAATTGTTTATCTTTATAATTTTTAGGAAATGTAGATCTGATGTTTTCGATTACATTCTGGTGGTCTGCTTCTAACCTATAAGAAAAATATTGCAGACACGTCTTAATGGTTCCGGAACACGCCTCTGTAGATCAGCTGTTGAATACCAACGTTAACACTGCCACTAAACAAATCTTAACAATAATCACGTTTTAGTGTGACGTGCCACGCATAATAAACTCCAGGACTTTTGTACGTGTTGAAAAAGCTTTCAGATAACAAAAATAACATAAAATCTTCTTATCTCCCTGCGTCCTTCAGCTCTCAGTGCTTGGTCGTTGCTAAGAAATCATGTAGCCCGCGGTATAATGCATATATGCATCACTACAGTGCCTCATTACAGAGGCTCTCCTCGCTACTAAGGACAGCCTCGCGACAATGCTCCCGAGGTTCGCCTCTTCGAGACTTTCCATTGCTTAAGTCACGCAGTAGCAGGGCGCGTTGCCTACCTGTCCAGGGAAATGCACCGGTCCGAGGCTCAGGTGACTCTCCCATCTCCTCACCTTCCTTTCTTCTTCTCGTTAATCTCCGTGTGTCTTTTCGTCTGTCTTTCACTTGGTTCCCTCTACTCCTCGCGTCTCTACACCCTGTTATTGATTCTTCCGACGCCACTCCATCTCGGGTACGGACTCGGAACTTTATTTTCCGCGATTTTCTTTTGTTTTTGTTTTTAGTCTATCGTCTCTTTCCATCCGTCCGTCGGACCTCTTTCTACCTTTATGTCTCTTTTCGTTTATATTTGAATTCCTTCTCCTGCTTTCCATTCGCCCTCCTTCAGGTCTTGATATTTGTTCCCAGTTTCTTTTCTCGTTTCTCCCTGGCAGGGGTTTAAAAACTTTTGCAAAAATTTTGTGTCAATAAATTTCTTAAAACATGCATTTCTTGCATATTGTTCAAGGATCTTAACGATGTCAAGACATCGATTGGATTAATCAGGCTGAGGATAGGCTACTTGTGAATACAAGGAATCTTCGAGTACTATAACTAGAGAGGGGTTTCTTGATCAGCTGACCGACTGTCAGCTTGTCATGGACTGTTCTTCATGGAGGTAGTGTAGTTAACGAAATAAAAATAAAATGTCGATATACGATAACAGACCCATTTTCAGTAAATGAAAATTAATAATTAGTCAAGAAAAATATAAACTGTTATAGTTGATTGTTCAAGGGAGGATTTCTCGATGTTTATCTGGTTTAAAATAAAACTAAAAATTAACGTAGAAAATTTATTGTAAAATTTAGAACGTTTAAAAAATAAAAGAATAAATAAAACTATGACATTATTTAACGTTTCAAAATTAATAAATTGTTGCTAAAACCTTAAGTTTAGGATAATAGAACGTTATTACTATCGGTTGGAATAATTTTTAATAGTTGGTGTGCACTGTATTAACATTTAAATAAAAGCCTTTCTTTTATTAGTAAACCTATGTAAATTTAAATAGAGCGTGTATGTAAATAAAGTTACGTATTTATTACATTTACGGATTATCCGGCTTTACGTTATCCCGGAAAATATATTTCTTCAACCAACCCTAATGATCGGGAGTCTGCTGTGTTTTAAAACACGTGACGTCCTTTGGAGTAAATCTTTCCAGTTTTCCTTTGTCTTCACTCTGAAACGAATGTCTTGCAGCCAGAGGGGAGTGCGGTTTATTTGGTCTTCAAGAATCGTGTTCAACTCTGACTTTCTGTCGGCAAACACGACTGTGTATACAGATATCTTATTTTGTTTGTTCCTGTAACAACTCTAGAACTATCGATATAGTAGGCTTCTGTTTTACAAATAACCTAAGAAGAGAAGTTAAATATCACATTAGATCACATGTGTGCAAAGGATGGACGGACAGATTCATGAATCTATTGGGGGATATATAATGTTTTATATTCGTATTTTGTACCGGGCAGACCACCTTCGATTCTCGGACTAGAACACAGAAAATTAAGAACTGCGGATTTCACGCTAAATCGTAGTCTTTAAATACTGACATAAGCTAATCGCCCAACCGCAACCACTGACATGGCAGCCATCATTCCTCCAATGTTTCAATCTATGAGGGCAGTGAGGAGACCAGCATAAACTTTAAATTAACATGAAGGCGTTATGAAATCACGCTATAAACTTCTGTTTATCTTTCGCACTTGTCACCATTTGTGACATTCATATTTAATTCGACGCTGTGAAAAAATTTACTTGAATCAGCGTCGTTAAATTATTATCTTGTAATCAGCGCAGATGTTAGATTCGTTTTGAGGAAACGCCGTGCTGTCGCGGTAACTTCTCCGACACTGATGTTATGCGGTTAGTGGAACGTATTCTTTGCAGGGGTATTGTGTCTTCGTGGTTGGAAACAGAATGCGATTTACAAGGTTCGTGTTAATGTGAGTTCTAGTTCTAAAAAAATGGAAATTCTGGTTACTGCAAACGCCTGTGTGCCCCATAATAAATGTAACTTATTATTATTATTATTATTATTTAGTGTTCTGTCTGACGACAGGTCCATATGAACAGGATCCTTCCATCCTTTTCTCGGACTGGGACCTGTTCATATACGTTCTTGGCAGATGATCCAGAAGTGGTTTGCCATTGCCTTCTTCTGTGTGTGAATGGAGTAATTGTTGGGATGCCACGGAGGAAAACTCCGTGTTGTTTAGACCACGGCCTTGCCCAACACAAGTTATAAATTCGGGCACCGCCGGGAATCGAACCCGAGACCCCAGGATTACAAGGCCAGCGTTCTAACCGCTAGACCACTAAAATGTATTGCAGGCAGTATTACAGAAGGCGCATACAGTATTTTGCGACAACGCAATGGAATTACGAATTACGCTTCAATAGCCTGTTCTTTACAACTCATAAGTTCATGAAGTTCTGCAACGCACGTGCCTAAACCATTCCACGACCAAACCGGAAGTCGCCTCCGAGCGTATGGTGCTTATTGAATGTAGGTTACCAACGTTTCTGAGAAACACGTTCTCTCCATTTTCATTGAAACTGGGGAAAAAAAAGTTTCTTCCAAATGTTGGTATGCCCCTGGTAGTCTTCACCTCGACGCAGCCCTCAACAACAACAACATCGTAAACTGTGCCACAGTTGTTCTGTCAGTAAATCCACAGTGTGAAGTCAGGATGTTATGGTGGCCATGGTGTCTGTTGCAGAGGATCATGGACTCGGCAGAGCAGGCTGCACTGTCTCAGAAGCTGGACTCGGCGTCGGCTGTCCGCTACTACAACGCTCGGCGTCTCAACGAATATGGTCCGGACGGCCGCCTGCAAGATGGCTCGAAGGAGATGAGCCTAACGCAGAGCAAGCACTTCGACCAGCTGGCCGTGAACATTAGCCTGAGCTCCGTCCTGCTGCCACCGGAAGTACGCGACTCAGGTGACTGTTTGCGTTAGTATACCGCCATTGTTGATTTCATTACGCACAGCACGTGCATGGTTGTAGAAGATCGTGAAAGTACTTAACCAAACACCTGATGGTCGTACAAAGAATTTTACATTTTCTGGTCCTGGTTTTTATCTTCCTGTCAGCTTCAAATGGACTCCTTCCTTGTCACAACCTTAGTTTAAATTTCCATAAACTCCATAGAGCAGAGCCCATCTTGAGAAGCTAAGAGTACGCTCAGCTAATCGAACATGAAGGATAAATTCGTTCTTAAAAAAAGATCCCGTCACTGGACTCTATCCTCAGACACTTAAATCCCTCACCATCTCACCCTACTTCCTTAAGATCCATTTTAATATTATCCTTCCTTCAGTACCGACAGACATGGTTCCTGAAACATTGGGGTTATATTTTGAGGGTTTCCTTCGGGTTCTCCGGTTTTACCCTGCAAATAAATCACCCCATTACTGCTCTTAATTACTCAGTTTGTTACTTAATTGTTTACGTAAATGGCTAATTAGTTCAGTTGTTAGATCAGTTAGCTTTGCGCGTTCAATGACGACGTGTTATTCGACTGTTTCTTGCAGACCCAGAAGTACTGAACGCCATCAAGTGGTCGGAACACCTGGACCCACTGTTCATCAACAACTACGAGATGGACCCCTCGCTCTCTTGGCAGTACTTCGGCAGCTCTACGGGCTTCCTCAGGAGGTACCCCGGTGAGTGAGAAGACGAACCTAGGGAGTGAATTTGTCACGAGAAGCGGTAATTTAGGAGACAAACAGAAAACCAAACACGACGTCAGTCCTGTAAATTCATGTCACAAAATCTCGATGGTAACCCTTTAAAGAGGAGAAAAAATCTGAACGCCCTGCGATGTTTTACGATTTAACTTGGTTTATGTTATCATCTGGCAAGAAAATGTAAGTTGGCATCAACCGAAATGTCTAGTTCGGGAAAAGCGGAAGTCGATAAAAACACTGTTTACTGGAATATCAATTTTGTTTTTAAGTTTTGTGGTCTTACAGACAACTTAGGTTTGCCTTCTTTACCAGCGTTGAAGTCTCCAAACATGCAATTTTTTACATGTAATTACAAAGAGCAGTTTTCATGACTATATTTTAATTTTAATCCATAGAAGAGTATAAGAAGAATTTGATGACGTTTAGAGATGTCTCTCTCTCTCTCTCTCTCTCTCTCTCTCTCTTTTAAAGCAACTGTGTTAGTTGCAAACATACGGTTACACAAGTAGGCGCGTGTTCACTTTGAACTTCTGAACTTCTTCGTCTCTGGCAGATCCGTGTTCACGTCTCCTCCAGGAGAGCATCTATCATGACTTAGGTTTTCATGATTTTCATCAGTTTCTCAGACGAATATCTGGTTTAGGCTTGTCTTAAATGAATCATCTTATCATTCGATGCTGTAGCCTATAATCAGAGCTATCAACAGTACTGTTCAGTAAGCCATAAATAAAATAAATATATTTATATTCTTCAAATATAACACTTCTCATGCTTCCTATGTTATCATCACTCATACCTCAGGGATTTCATGAGGATGTCACACTGTGTAAGTTACTGAGACAAAACCGTGCATTCCACATCACTTAGAAGTAGAAGGAAGAAGGGTTTGGATGGGTAGCAGATAAGGAAGCATATACTGTCCATACTGAAAACATTATTTCCCAGTTGCAGAACTTTATAGCTTGCTTTCTCAGTTCCTATGTCAGTAATGTCTTTGGTTTACATACTATATGAGGTTATGTTCCTTCTACCCGCAAGCTGGTGACGTAGGCGAAATGCACTGTATACTCCCAGTTACTATACGAGGAACAGGTCCTCTCAAACTGTGACGTCTGTCACTTTATGCTTTTGAACTGACTGTTTCAGCGATCAAATGGCCTCCTGACGATTCGTCAGCAAGGAGTGGGCAGGAGCTGTACGATTTCCGCACCAGCTCGTGGTATATAGACTCTGCAACGAGCCCAAAGGATGTGGTGATCTTACTCGACAGCTCGGGATCGATGACCGGCCAGCGCAGGGAAATAGCAAAGAGTGTCGTCAATGCCATCCTGGATACGCTCGGCAATAACGACTTTCTGAACGTGTTCAGGTTCTCTGACACAACGGATCCACTGGTGCCATGTTTCAAAGACATGCTTGTCCAGGTAATTCGCTGTCGATTATCCACCTGCAGATTATTTGGTTCGTGGATCAATCGTGGAAATCCTCCTTAATTCTGTTTCACTAACTGCATCTAACTCCATAGAGCAAAGTCCTTCTTGTGACAGTACACTCTGCTGGTGAAAAAATTCACCATCATTTAGTCAAAGTTTCATTACCGTGTTCACCAGATTTCACCATCAGTTGCTATCCTGAGGCACACAAAATCAGTCCACAAACTCCCATCCAGCACCTGTAAAATCCAAGTTAATAGTATCCTTTCATCTGTGCTTAGGTCTTTTAGGTAGTCCCTCCCCTTCAGAAATTCTGACTCAAATTTTGTATACATTTTTAGTTTATCGTATGTGTGCACCCATCACGTACATTTAAATTATGTCATCTTAGTAATGTCTATTGAAGAGTACATTTTATGAAACTCCTCGTTATGTACTTTTCTTCAGCTTCCTGTCACTTCCTCCCTCTTGGTTCCATGTATTCTTCTCAGTACCCTCTTCTCAAACATTCTCAATGTATGTTCTTTGTTTTTGTGACAGAAAAAGTTTTGCAACGTAGAAGGTAACAGGTGAAGTTATGCTTCTGTATATTTTAGTCTTCACGTTTGTATACAGCAGCCAGGAAGATGAAAATTCTAAAGTGAATAGTTGTTTCCCTGAATTGTTTTGTGCATTATGTGTTTATAATGTTCTGTATTTCAAAATACAGAATTTTTGTGCTTGAAAAATTCCCATCATATGTGCACAGTTGTCTTAAAAGTGATACCATATATTATAAAGTCTGATTGCTCTGTGTCCCATTAAGTTACTCTGTTTTGATTTTATGCGAAGTGAAACCTATTGATTATGAAGCTTCTCATTAAATAAACTTGTCTATCCACATATATTTGAAATCTTGATTTTTAATTTCAGATAATTGAGGCATAAAATATTGTTTCAGGCAAACATGGAAAACATAAGGGAAATGAGAAATTACTTGGACACAACAAGAGCAGAAAATATAGCGAACTTCTCATCGGCACTCATCACGGCCTTCGAAATATTACATAAGGTCAGTTCTTCACACAACAGTAACTTGTACTGATTTTTATGCTTCTCTTTGTCCAAAGTTTTAGAATTTTTTGACGAATATATGAAGAATGCTATGTGGACACAATGATGTCTCTTATCTTCTGATCTCTCAACTTACTGTACCAACTTTGTTCAGAGAAAGAGAATTGATCATGGCATGTGCTAAGTGACCCTTTCCATGCTCTGCATAAAATATCTCATGTAGTTACGCTGAGTCATCTGAATTTATTTCCTGTTTAAGATGAATGAGAGACACTGTCCAATTATTTCCCTAGAGTTACAGGCTTCTCAACAATAGAAATATAGATCTACATTATTACAGAAATTTCCTGATAAAACATTTCTTGCACTTTTGTAAAATGGCTGTTGACACTAGTTAAAGAGTTTTGGGTGTTGCTGGCTGAAGCACAAAGTAAAGCGGGAATCTGTTTTACAGTACAATCGTACAGGGCAGGGCTGCCAATGTAATCAAGCCATCATGCTCATCACAGATGGTCCACCATATGACTACCATGAGATCTTCAAGCAGTACAATTTGCCACACACTCCTGTCCGGGTGTTCACGTACCTTATTGGGCGCGACTCATCAAATGCAGAAGAGATGAACAGGATTGCCTGCACCAATAAAGGTAAACATTAAACTGAAGAAGGGGACCAGAGTTGCGGAAACTGTTATTTAAGGTTAAAAAATAAGGGTCTCCTCGGACTAGCTTTTACTTTTATTATCTTCATTATTATTCCATGTGAACCTGTTCAAATACTCTGTACATGAAGAAACTGAATTGACTTTGCAAAATAATTTTTCTTACAACAGTTTTAGACATGAGAAGGTAGTAATTTTCTTTCTTGATCTCCACGGACATTAGATTAATATCAATTTACAAAATTTTGTATTTAGCAAAGAATGAG
>NW_019059632.1:46069-58530 GCF_000696155.1 Zootermopsis nevadensis | reverse complement strand
AACGTTTGTAGGTTACGCTTTGTACAACTCGATGAGAGCTTTGACCATAGTCGTGCATCTGGGTCTCTCAAACCTAGTTCGGCGTTTCAGTCCTAGATTTCTAAGTCTCGTGGAAAGCGACATCACATTATGGCGACACAGATGTAAGGAAGAAAATTATAAGGCAAACATTTCTCACCGTTTGTTTGGCTCTAGCTTCTGAAAAGCTTGTTAATGGACAATTTTCTTCACGTCTCAAGTTGAAACTAAACACGCGATGTGAATAATAAAGACGGATTGGAAAAGTGTACACTTTGAAAGACTCTGAAAGCAGAAAAACCAACACAACTGTAACAATTATATCAAAAGAAACAGTCATACTTGTAACAATGATCCCGGTTCACACTGTTACAACAATATAATGAAGATACAGACAGATGAAGACAAGGTCACGAGGTATTCAACACTTCCGGTTCAAGATGTCCTAGCTTTCGCACCAGACTGTACATTTCAAAATTAATCCGTACAACGGTTTTCTCTTCCAAAAGTTTCCGGAATACCGTAATTTGTGTCTGAGACAAGTCATGACGTCCTTACAAATACAAGACGGGAAGGCATTCTAGTTCCTGGACTGCAAAAATAGCGTTATGTTTAATGATATTGTAATTCTCGACGATACGACAGTCGCTTGTTCCGCGTGGTAATCGTTTAGCGTAGTCCGAGGTCGATGTACTGCCCAATACGGGATAGCTTCCGGAAGTCCTCAACCACACCGAGCAACGGGCCACAAGGCACCCGCGGTCTACAGATTCCAATCTACTGGTCACTGAGTGTGCTTCTACCACATGTTTCAAACATTTTTATTTTATTTGTTGTTCTGTGTGACGACAGGTCCATATGAACAGGATTCTTCCATCCTTTTCTCGGACTGGGATCTGTTCATATACGTTCTTGGCAGATGATCCAGAAGTGGTTTGCCATTGCCTTCTTCTGTGTGTGAATGGAGTAATTGTTGGGATGCCACGGAGGAAAACTCCGTGTTGTTTAGACCACGGCCTTGCCCAACACAAGTTATAAATTCGGGCACCGCCGGGAATCGAACCCGAGACCCCAGGATTACAAGGCCAGCGTTCTAACCGCTAGACCACTAAAATGTATTGCAGGCAGTATTACAGAAGGCGCATACAGTATTTTGCGACAACGCAATGGAATTACGAATTACGCTTCAATAGCCTGTTCTTTACAACTCATAAGTTCATGAAGTTCTGCAACGCACGTGCCTAAACCATTCCACGACCAAACCGGAAGTCGCCTCCGAGCGTATGGTGCTTATTGAATGTAGGTTACCAACGTTTCTGAGAAACACGTTCTCTCCATTTTCATTGAAACTGGGGAAAAAAAAGTTTCTTCCAAATGTTGGTATGCCCCTGGTAGTCTTCACCTCGACGCAGCCCTCAACAACAACAACATCGTAAACTGTGCCACAGTTGTTCTGTCAGTAAATCCACAGTGTGAAGTCAGGATGTTATGGTGGCCATGGTGTCTGTTGCAGAGGATCATGGACTCGGCAGAGCAGGCTGCACTGTCTCAGAAGCTGGACTCGGCGTCGGCTGTCCGCTACTACAACGCTCGGCGTCTCAACGAATATGGTCCGGACGGCCGCCTGCAAGATGGCTCGAAGGAGATGAGCCTAACGCAGAGCAAGCACTTCGACCAGCTGGCCGTGAACATTAGCCTGAGCTCCGTCCTGCTGCCACCGGAAGTACGCGACTCAGGTGACTGTTTGCGTTAGTATACCGCCATTGTTGATTTCATTACGCACAGCACGTGCATGGTTGTAGAAGATCGTGAAAGTACTTAACCAAACACCTGATGGTCGTACAAAGAATTTTACATTTTCTGGTCCTGGTTTTTATCTTCCTGTCAGCTTCAAATGGACTCCTTCCTTGTCACAACCTTAGTTTAAATTTCCATAAACTCCATAGAGCAGAGCCCATCTTGAGAAGCTAAGAGTACGCTCAGCTAATCGAACATGAAGGATAAATTCGTTCTTAAAAAAAGATCCCGTCACTGGACTCTATCCTCAGACACTTAAATCCCTCACCATCTCACCCTACTTCCTTAAGATCCATTTTAATATTATCCTTCCTTCAGTACCGACAGACATGGTTCCTGAAACATTGGGGTTATATTTTGAGGGTTTCCTTCGGGTTCTCCGGTTTTACCCTGCAAATAAATCACCCCATTACTGCTCTTAATTACTCAGTTTGTTACTTAATTGTTTACGTAAATGGCTAATTAGTTCAGTTGTTAGATCAGTTAGCTTTGCGCGTTCAATGACGACGTGTTATTCGACTGTTTCTTGCAGACCCAGAAGTACTGAACGCCATCAAGTGGTCGGAACACCTGGACCCACTGTTCATCAACAACTACGAGATGGACCCCTCGCTCTCTTGGCAGTACTTCGGCAGCTCTACGGGCTTCCTCAGGAGGTACCCCGGTGAGTGAGAAGACGAACCTAGGGAGTGAATTTGTCACGAGAAGCGGTAATTTAGGAGACAAACAGAAAACCAAACACGACGTCAGTCCTGTAAATTCATGTCACAAAATCTCGATGGTAACCCTTTAAAGAGGAGAAAAAATCTGAACGCCCTGCGATGTTTTACGATTTAACTTGGTTTATGTTATCATCTGGCAAGAAAATGTAAGTTGGCATCAACCGAAATGTCTAGTTCGGGAAAAGCGGAAGTCGATAAAAACACTGTTTACTGGAATATCAATTTTGTTTTTAAGTTTTGTGGTCTTACAGACAACTTAGGTTTGCCTTCTTTACCAGCGTTGAAGTCTCCAAACATGCAATTTTTTACATGTAATTACAAAGAGCAGTTTTCATGACTATATTTTAATTTTAATCCATAGAAGAGTATAAGAAGAATTTGATGACGTTTAGAGATGTCCCTCTTTCTCTCTCTCTCTCTCTCTCTCTCTCTCTCTTTTAAAGCAACTGTGTTAGTTGCAAACATACGGTTACACAAGTAGGCGCGTGTTCACTTTGAACTTCTGAACTTCTTCGTCTCTGGCAGATCCGTGTTCACGTCTCCTCCAGGAGAGCATCTATCATGACTTAGGTTTTCATGATTTTCATCAGTTTCTCAGACGAATATCTGGTTTAGGCTTGTCTTAAATGAATCATCTTATCATTCGATGCTGTAGCCTATAATCAGAGCTATCAACAGTACTGTTCAGTAAGCCATAAATAAAATAAATATATTTATATTCTTCAAATATAACACTTCTCATGCTTCCTATGTTATCATCACTCATACCTCAGGGATTTCATGAGGATGTCACACTGTGTAAGTTACTGAGACAAAACCGTGCATTCCACATCACTTAGAAGTAGAAGGAAGAAGGGTTTGGATGGGTAGCAGATAAGGAAGCATATACTGTCCATACTGAAAACATTATTTCCCAGTTGCAGAACTTTATAGCTTGCTTTCTCAGTTCCTATGTCAGTAATGTCTTTGGTTTACATACTATATGAGGTTATGTTCCTTCTACCCGCAAGCTGGTGACGTAGGCGAAATGCACTGTATACTCCCAGTTACTATACGAGGAACAGGTCCTCTCAAACTGTGACGTCTGTCACTTTATGCTTTTGAACTGACTGTTTCAGCGATCAAATGGCCTCCTGACGATTCGTCAGCAAGGAGTGGGCAGGAGCTGTACGATTTCCGCACCAGCTCGTGGTATATAGACTCTGCAACGAGCCCAAAGGATGTGGTGATCTTACTCGACAGCTCGGGATCGATGACCGGCCAGCGCAGGGAAATAGCAAAGAGTGTCGTCAATGCCATCCTGGATACGCTCGGCAATAACGACTTTCTGAACGTGTTCAGGTTCTCTGACACAACGGATCCACTGGTGCCATGTTTCAAAGACATGCTTGTCCAGGTAATTCGCTGTCGATTATCCACCTGCAGATTATTTGGTTCGTGGATCAATCGTGGAAATCCTCCTTAATTCTGTTTCACTAACTGCATCTAACTCCATAGAGCAAAGTCCTTCTTGTGACAGTACACTCTGCTGGTGAAAAAATTCACCATCATTTAGTCAAAGTTTCATTACCGTGTTCACCAGATTTCACCATCAGTTGCTATCCTGAGGCACACAAAATCAGTCCACAAACTCCCATCCAGCACCTGTAAAATCCAAGTTAATAGTATCCTTTCATCTGTGCTTAGGTCTTTTAGGTAGTCCCTCCCCTTCAGAAATTCTGACTCAAATTTTGTATACATTTTTAGTTTATCGTATGTGTGCACCCATCACGTACATTTAAATTATGTCATCTTAGTAATGTCTATTGAAGAGTACATTTTATGAAACTCCTCGTTATGTACTTTTCTTCAGCTTCCTGTCACTTCCTCCCTCTTGGTTCCATGTATTCTTCTCAGTACCCTCTTCTCAAACATTCTCAATGTATGTTCTTTGTTTTTGTGACAGAAAAAGTTTTGCAACGTAGAAGGTAACAGGTGAAGTTATGCTTCTGTATATTTTAGTCTTCACGTTTGTATACAGCAGCCAGGAAGATGAAAATTCTAAAGTGAATAGTTGTTTCCCTGAATTGTTTTGTGCATTATGTGTTTATAATGTTCTGTATTTCAAAATACAGAATTTTTGTGCTTGAAAAATTCCCATCATATGTGCACAGTTGTCTTAAAAGTGATACCATATATTATAAAGTCTGATTGCTCTGTGTCCCATTAAGTTACTCTGTTTTGATTTTATGCGAAGTGAAACCTATTGATTATGAAGCTTCTCATTAAATAAACTTGTCTATCCACATATATTTGAAATCTTGATTTTTAATTTCAGATAATTGAGGCATAAAATATTGTTTCAGGCAAACATGGAAAACATAAGGGAAATGAGAAATTACTTGGACACAACAAGGGCAGAAAATATAGCGAACTTCTCATCGGCACTCATCACGGCCTTCGAAATATTACATAAGGTCAGTTCTTCACACAACAGTAACTTGTACTGATTTTTATGCTTCTCTTTGTCCAAAGTTTTAGAATTTTTTGACGAATATATGAAGAATGCTATGTGGACACAATGATGTCTCTTATCTTCTGATCTCTCAACTTACTGTACCAACTTTGTTCAGAGAAAGAGAATTGATCATGGCATGTGCTAAGTGACCCTTTCCATGCTCTGCATAAAATATCTCATGTAGTTACGCTGAGTCATCTGAATTTATTTCCTGTTTAAGATGAATGAGAGACACTGTCCAATTATTTCCCTAGAGTTACAGGCTTCTCAACAATAGAAATATAGATCTACATTATTACAGAAATTTCCTGATAAAACATTTCTTGCACTTTTGTAAAATGGCTGTTGACACTAGTTAAAGAGTTTTGGGTGTTGCTGGCTGAAGCACAAAGTAAAGCGGGAATCTGTTTTACAGTACAATCGTACAGGGCAGGGCTGCCAATGTAATCAAGCCATCATGCTCATCACAGATGGTCCACCATATGACTACCATGAGATCTTCAAGCAGTACAATTTGCCACACACTCCTGTCCGGGTGTTCACGTACCTTATTGGGCGCGACTCATCAAATGCAGAAGAGATGAACAGGATTGCCTGCACCAATAAAGGTAAACATTAAACTGAAGAAGGGGACCAGAGTTGCGGAAACTGTTATTAAGGTTAAAAAATAAGGGTCTCCTCGGACTAGCTTTTACTTTTATTATCTTCATTATTATTCCATGTGAACCTGTTCAAATACTCTGTACATGAAGAAACTGAATTGACTTTGCAAAATAATTTTTCTTACAACAGTTTTAGACATGAGAAGGTAGTAATTTTCTTTCTTGATCTCCACGGACATTAGATTAATATCAATTTACAAAATTTTGTATTTAGCAAAGAATGAGTATGAGCTATGCTTCCATTTTCCAAAGTGCCTCCATGATGTTAGCGGGACAGCTCTTAAAGGGGGGTTCACACGGAGTCGTGGACCAGGCGAGAACACTACTCTATTTGAGTGAGTCACACGACCTGCGTAATCGACCTGCTTAATAACGCCCGTCTCCAGTTCCCACTTGACTTCGCAAATGCTTCTTCTCCCCTTCAGAGTCACGGTGTTTGAAAATGACACATGACTGACTTGGGCGTGATCACTCCAACATGCCGGAGTGGTTACGACTGCTGTCTTCAAGGTCTTATACTACCAACTGTGCAACGACCACTAGTTCCCACTTGGTAGTGAGCACGACCTCCGGTCCTCTTGGTCGTGTTCTCGCCCGGTCCACGACTCCATGTGGACCCCCCTTTACTCTGGTATATTACTGTCCATGTGTATGATCCTATTTTTCATGTTTGTATTTATAACTTTTGATTCATGTGTGTGCAGATAGAATGATTTTTTGGTTGACATTCTGTTTACGCAACATGTTTTATGATTATAATCTCAATGTTTATTAAAATTTACTACTAAATTTGAGTGATAATAAGTGGTGGGTAAGTAGAGAAATAAGAATTGTCACTTGGATGAGAACAGTATCACAGTTATACTAATTTTGTGTGTTCCCAGTCTTGTAATTTTTACGCAAATTTTCATCACCAACCAATGAACGCTTGTCTATTATATATATATAGAGAATTTTTTTCTTTTCTCATACATTGCTTTGAACTGATTACTGCAGGGTACTATGTCCGTGTGAGCAGCACCTCGGAAGTAACAGAGAAAGTGCTGAACTATGTATCAGTGATGGCTCGCCCTATGGTCATGTATCAAAATGATCACCCCATCCAGTGGACACCTGTCTATGCTGGAGGAAAGGTGTGGTTTTGAAGAAAGTTCATACTTACTAATGTAATAAAATAAGACTTGCATGTTCCTCACTGAAAGTTAGTTCACTGAGATTATAGTAGATGGCTCTGAAAGACATGAGTGTACTTCTAGTGTCTACGTACAGCACACGTAACTACAAGAAAAATATACATGAAAAAGTTTCTGAAATGTCTTTACATTTGCACTTTTAATTTCAGGGCAACAACCTTCAGAGTAATGGTGCTGCAAACCTGAACGGTCAGTTGATGACCTCGGTTTCAACACCAGTCTTCGATCGAAGAAATTACTCTGTAAGTATGCACGCCTACCTATTGCATCTTCCAGTTTTGAGACACTTTGTTCTATAAATAGCAATTGTGGTTGTAATGTGAGAAAAATGTGGGCATGCGATAATGTGCTTTTGTGACAAATGACAAGTTGGAAACTGTCATCATAACTTTGTGTTATAAGTCCCCATTAAATACACGCGCCCATAGAAACCCTCAGATTCATGAGTTAGTTCTGCAGAGCACAGTCTAGTGGATATTTAGTATTTTATGTGTAACAGTTAACAGTGTGACTATCCTCAGCAGTGGATTCAAATTAAAATCCATTTCTTGTTTGCAGGTCAGAGTTGCCAACCTGCTTGGTGTGGTTGGTACCGATGTTCCTATACAGCAGATCCAGAAATTGGTCCAACCATACAAGGTAAGTGTTGGTGAAATTTCAGGTTCACATGGCATCAAGTTTGAAGATGACTGTCTTCTGCGATGTTTTGCATTGCACTCTCCATGGAGGCACACAGTTTTATTCTTTTTAATCTGTTTGTTTTCAGCTTGGGGTGAATGGTTATTCATTTATTATAAACAACAATGGCCACATTCTTTATCACCCGGACCTCCGTCCACTGGTAAGTCTTATTTTTATGTTTCTTGATATTGAATGTGGTATTGTTCATTTTAGGGTTATGTATTTTAAAGTTACTCGTGGCTTCTTCTGCCGGAAAGTCTGTAAGCAACCTCTCAAACTTTCATTTATCTGATTATGTCTCTTCTTTTGATTTCATGCTGGAGCAGATAAGAAACTGGAATGGTCAAGTAAGTGGAAACAGAATTAGGTTATAAAATAAAAGTCTGAAGTGTTGCAGATTATTTTAATATTTTGGTATTTGCAATTTTACTATATAAAACACTTTGCAGATGACAATATTTTTTAAACATTTTGCATATCAGTGGAATAGTATGACATCAAAATTAATTAATTAAAATTGTAGATGATACGAAAGATATACTGTACGTAAAATAATTGTGACAGTACAGACAAACGCAGCTGATTTTGTTGGGATTAACCGTATCTTAGCTCTGCTGATGATGAATGTTTTGGTATGTAGTTCCAGGAGACACTCAAGCCTAACTATAACAGTGTGGATCTGACAGAGGTGGAACTGGTGGACATGGATGGAGGTCCGAGAGAGAACAACTCCCTCCTGCTAGATGTAGGTGTGACTTAAATTTTATCACCAATTGCTCTTTTGCCTTAGAATAGAATTGTTTTGCACTTTGCATGCTACTAAGGGTCAATTGAAAGGAATATGTGGGTTCCAACATAAGAAGCTGGGGAAGTGGAGGCATGGATCCATGCATTCTTAACCTTGGCAGTAGATGGAAGTGAGTATTTATTTTTACGCACCAGCCATGTTACCCATGAGGAGAGGGCTTTGGATAGGGATGCAGTATCAGTTACAGAGATGATCTGGATGTTGTGAAGGGAAATCCTGCCCTGCTTGGAATTGAACCCTGGTTATCTAGCCCATGACCTAGTCGCCGTAGTGACAGAGCCATCCCAGAAGTTCTGTTCTGATTTTAATAAGGTGTTTCTTTTGTTTTACAGCTACGACATGATATGATAGATCAAAAGGAGGGAGAAACTGAACTCAGTGTGAAAACTCACTATGATGATATGGTGAGTGTTGCCATTGCATGACTTATCAAAGAAAAGTGGATGTTTCAAGTTTCTCTCAGAAATTCTTGTTGGCTATGATCAAATCTAAATCTCTTTGATCCCACTTGCATCTGTCTCACCTATCCTAATTATATGGAAGAATAAGAATCTGTGGAAATTTTCTCTTGAATTATAGATATGGTAATATTTTCTGTATTTTAATTTTTTATTTTCTTACAGAAAAGAGTGACGACTCGAAGACACAAGTACTTCTACAATGCAATAGAAGGAACACCATTCTCTCTGGGTCTTGCTATACCTGAGGGCTATGGCATGTATGAAGTACTGGGGGAGAGGGAAATAAAACACAGCCACACGAATGGTATGTAGCATTACCAGTCTCTCGGAACTTCAATTGATAGACGCGAGAAGCTCATGTTCAACTCTTTATTACTAATTTTTTTAAGCCATTGGCCTCCAATTCTTCCTTGATAATGTTAATTAATTTGGTGTAAACTAATATCATTACCAGTTTCATATTCTCAGAAAATAGTTATTTGGAAGTTTTAAATGGCAGCTCATATTTCAGTGGCTAGTAACTGTTCTAAAAGTACTGTTACTGTCTTCTGGGTTGTAGCACTGTATGCCATTGCTTCAGAAGTCCTTGCTGCCTCCATCATCAGGGCAATCACAGCAAGGACCTCTGAAGTGCTGGTAAACTTCTACCAGAATACATGGCACTACAACCCAGAAGATGGCCATCTTCATATTCATCACCAAGAGTACCTTAAATCCTACTATTACTTACTTCTCATCAGTCAAGTATGAGTATATTTTTGAAGAATTGTTATTGTATCACATTACAGGAATTTGTGTACTGCTGTACAGTGTTAAGATATATGGTACTATAACATTATATCAGTTAATGCAATAAATCCTCAGCAGTCGTAACTTAACATAAATAGAAGGAAGGAGAAGACTGAAGGTTTATTTTCTCTCCCAGTGGTGGGATAGAAGCTGATACCTGCCTCGATATAGACAGCAATTACAACATATGTCAAATGTGATATTATTTTACAAGATACATTATTCTCCACCTAGGAGGGGTATGTGCCATCATAATTAAATTCTGATGAACAACACTAGGGTTGCCAACCCTCCTGGTTTGGACATAAATCTGTCAGAACTGACAATTATAATCCATTAAAGGGGTGTTATTGCTTTTGTCTCATATTTTGTGATAAACATTTCCAGATAATAAAACTGAAAATGTGTTATTGCAGAAACAATTAATTTGATTTCAGCCAGCGACACTATTCCTGGTAAGTGATATACAAGTTGCAAATTGTTCTTTTATCTATTGCAGTCACTGTCTGGTTTAATTGAACATGTCTGCTGTGATCAGTGTCATATTGTGTTTTGGCATACCCATACAGAAACTATTATGATGCTAATACCATTGTAAAAACCTCTCAGTATCCTCTTTAACAAAGTTGGCAACCCTAATAATCATTCAGTGCTGTATTGTCAGTTGCTTGAATTCTGTTTCTGGACTTGGATATATGTAGGGAAGTTTGCATGGTACCATATGACTTAATATTAAGTTGCATGATGTTCAGAAATCTGTGCAGTTCTACACAGAAAATAAAAGATACAACAGAGAAACGACGCTACAGGTGTAGAATGGCAAAATTCTATCTATATGTGTACAGTGAATTCATAAAGTCAAAATGATACCATTTTGTAACCAGACATGTTATAGACATGTATGAAATAGCAATCAAATGTTAAATTATCATAGTTTTGCCTCTATTCAATCAGGAGTTTCAATTTATGCAAAAGGAATATATCTGTACAATAAATTGCACAGATGAGTTATGTATTGCTGTTATTCACCGGAGACTAGACCCACTTCCTCAGATTAACAGAGAAGCCTGTTTCAGAATATGATTGTGTTCTAACTGTGCACTTAACCTGTGATCTGTACTTAATATAAGTGGCCTGCAACATCCCACTGTACAAGCAACATTGTTTTTTTTTATATCAGCAGTATTATATGTTTTTAATGTTCAACAGGTCATGGTTTTAAAGATTTTATCAACAAATAGAAATAATTTTGCTCATAAAGTATTGAAGTGTGTAGCCAAATTTGTTGTATTGATCTAACTGTATTGGATAGTGTGCAGTAGAGACACAGGTAACTTTAATCATGTCTTACATGAATTTGAATTCTAACCTCTAAGAAATGAGATATAAACAGTTGTATCATGAATGTGGAAGGATAAGACATGCTGCAAAAAACATAAAGAGTGTCAGCTGTGGATGACCAAAGAAGGTTTAGTTTTCCTGTCCCTAGAATATAATTTTAGTGTGAGCAGTGTTCTCTGAGAAAGGACAGAAGAAATGTGATGCTAAAGGAGATATCTGGATACATGTTTATAAGTAAGATGGAAGAGATGTGTATGAAGAACAAACAAAGAAATTATTTTTTTATTACGTTTCCATAGTTACTTGAATTCACATAAATACATTTACATTAAGTATAAAACAATTAAAATAATTTATCTTGTGGATTTATTTATAATACAATTATGAAATAAATCTGAGATGTTGATTTCATAAGAGTAGGTATGTAATGTTGATGTGAAAAATTGTCATAGAACATTGTTTCTTGACTTATATTGAAGTTAGTATGTAAGTGATAATTGTCTGTCCATATAAAACCACTGTTTTCTTCTCTTAACTCATGATGTCACTACTGATTTTCTGAATAATGTTTTAAATTTACATGTTTTCTACAAGTTACATTTCTTTAGCTTTTGTTCTTATGTGTTCCAGTTACTGAGTATTTCAAAGGCTCTAACTGGAAAGTTCACCCAGATTGGTAAGTTGTTAATTAATGGAACATTAAATAGTTCTCATAATCATCTTCATGTGTTGGATGTTTAAACAGTCAGGTTCATAATGTTGTTGCAAACTACCATGCCATGTGAAGTGAGTTCTGTTTTCCATATTTTTACAAGTTCAACAAACACAATCAAATTCGATCCACATCGTATCATGAAAATCTTACTGTCACACAAAATATGCTTGTGCCTTTGTATTTGATGAATATGAATTAGCTTGTAAGGTGCTTAAGCTTGCATATAATCATAAGATTTAGTAAAATGTTAACTGTGATGTCAGAGTGACATTCAGAATTGCATTATTGTTTGCTTTTAACTGAAAATAGCCATATTTGCTGCTGCAGGGTTTACTGTGAATACAACTCGATGTCTGAGCACAATTTCAAAACACCCGAAGAGCAGGTACTGTGGTTCTTATCGAAGACTGGCAAACCTGGTTGGAAATGGATGTCACTGCGGCCACGCTCCCCACTAAAGGATGGGGCACACAACATTAAAAAAATGGAGAAGGACTCTTACTTCTGTAAGTTAGTTATTATGACCAAAGGGAGATGTGAAAACATTACTTCTGTTCTGTTTTCATAAACTTATTTTTCCCAGTGTTTTGTTTGGTTCTGAAGCATGGTATCTAATGCTGAGGTAAGGAAATAAGTTATGGAAAATATGTGGGGTTAGGAGAGATGGCAATAAACTTTTAATGTTTTAACATTCTTTAATAGTAAAACCGAAAGTTCTGTTCTATTGTAGTGAGCACAACATTTTCAAATTTAAATAACCACCCCCCCCCAAAAAAC
>NW_019059632.1:31873-44775 GCF_000696155.1 Zootermopsis nevadensis | reverse complement strand
ATTTAAATCCTGTGCTACAGAGCCTTCAGACCACTTTTAATTCTGAGGTTTCTGATGGTTTAGCTATATAGTGCTGCTGCAGGGTGTGGCCAGTTGGACCAAGTCTTAAGCTATGATGCACAGCCCTTGTTCTTCGATTAATGTGAGAGACCAAATTCCACACCCAAACAAATAAAAAGTTAAGATTATGTGTAATTTTAATCTTTACATTTGTAGATGGTAAACATGAAGATGAAAGATTCTGAACTGCAAGGTAGCCATTGTTTCAAAAAATTCAATTCTGAATACAATTTTGGTGTTGTCACTGTTACCAAATATTTTAACTCCGCCACATTTACAAATTATTTATTCTCTTCAAATTATGTTCTTTATCCTGTAGTCTGGTGACTGTATCCATGTCCCATCCTCACAACATATTTTCTGAACACATCTGTCTTAATATCACCTTCCCATCTCATTCTTGTTTCTTGTCTCCTTTGTTTAGCCCAACCTAACCTCAAAGATTTTACTAAACTAACGACACTACGTGATCTAAGATGGCTGTCTTCTGGGTTGTAGTGCCATGTAGTCTGGTAGAGCCCAGCTACTGCCCAGAAGGCAACCATCTTTGTTCTCATTGCCACGTGATCTGTATAAATGTTGAAGTAGGCCATGACTGCTTCTTCCTAGAGCCCTCGCATCTAATTGTTCATATAATCCTATGACCTGTCATCATATAATGTAGTAGATGATAAAATATTGTGAAGTAATGGGGGAAACACATGTTGAATATTGTGACAGATCCTACAATTGTTCTGACTTTGGTAAAACCAAACATTAAACAGTGATACAGTGATGTACTTTCTACCACATTACATTAATAAAGCTCAGCCAGAGAGACTTATGGGTAAGTGTGTGAGAGTGTGTTTGTACAGTATACATTTCAAATGTTTCTATGCAAAAATGTAATCTGCGTTTGATCTTATGGGTACCAGAACTTAAAATAGTTGGAAGGCACTATGAATTTAAATACTGAAATGCAAAAATGTAATCTGCGTTTGATCTCATAGGTACCAGAACTTAAAATAGTTTGAAGGCACTATGAATTTAAATACTGACCTGAAGGAGAATTTAAGTGGAAGGTCTTTGACAAAGAAATTGTTAAGCAATATTAGTTTAAATTTAGACTTAAATGTGCTAAAATTTTAAAATTGTGTAATGTAAGTGACGAATCTGTTGTGGTTTTATTAAGCTAAAATTTTATAAATACTATTCAGGATGTCAAAATCTTTTTTTTTAACTCTTCCAAATCCAAATTATTTGTCCTAATATGGGTTTCAGCACTGAATAAAATTGGGTGTGTTTTTCTCATGTAACTCCTGCAGAAATTTTGAAGTTGTAAATATAGTTCTGTTCACTGTGACTAATGTTTTAACAAAAGGTTCACTACTTAGGGATCAAATATAGGGAAACTGAGGTGGAAAAAACAACCCACTAAAGATTTTTCTTGAAAGCAATAAGCAAAAAGGAGACAAGAATTTAATCTCATACAACTTCACATATCTAACAAAATTCTTAGAATACATTTATTTTTATTTTTGTATTGAAATAGTTGAAATGTAAAACAAAGCAAACAGAGTGAACACATAAGAGATGATTGATGATTATAATATTACAGTTTACAAACTGATTAACCATGTACCTATATTTGACTCTACATCACAAGATTACATGAACTGCAGAAAGGTTACAAAGGTTCTTTTTCATATACATATATAATCTAGTAATGGTAATTAAATTACATATTGTGACATTAGTGGAAACTGAACATAATATTGTTTTTCATAACAAATTTAACAATAATTTCTCTCTTTGTCACCACATTCAGCATGGCTCTTTGTGACCCACCCTGCCTTCTACTCAATTAATCCATCCTTCTTTCCTTCCTTCATTGGGGATAAAGAATTCAGAGCATGAAGTTGACCACTTAACCTCATTCTGTTTCTGAAGTTAAGGATGAATTAAGCAATGCCTTAATATCTTATGTCCACCTTCATGGTATGGTACTTTGGCAAATAAGTAATTTTAACTATACTTTTACATATTTATAGGCAAGTTGAGACAGCTCAGCTACTAAAGCAACTAACAATGAACTAGACAAAAGCACAAAACTGACATTTGCCCTCGTTGGCACAGCCCCTCCTCACCCCCTTACACCTTCATGCCTTAATACTTAAGCACAGGGGCAGTGCCTTTTATCTTACCTGAAATTCTTATAAAGATGAGCCAGACTGTGGTGACAAAACTTTTGGCCCTAATATACAAGCATTTCCTCACATTTATTCAAAATATAAACAGTTTCAGAAATTTTTTTTTACGTGTTATGACAAGAAGGGAGGTCTTACATGGAACTGTCATACAACTCTGCATTCAGAGTCTTTAAACGTACACATTTATGTTTTGAGAAACGTGTTTGAATGGGGACATAGCTGCTGAGGGTAGCAGAGTGCTTTACGGGCACCCATTCCTCTGAATTAGACACTTACGGGCATGGGCCAGGAACGACAATAGCACACAGTAACTGGCAGTGTCAGCCGAGCAACATTCCAAAATATTTGGCCATTTTATTTGTCTCTTTATATTATTTATGTCACATATGTTTTGTTTCTGTTCCCATTTTATTTGTTTGTTTGTGTTTATAGCAACTGCTATGTATATATGATTTATTTTGTGAAAGTATTTTTACTTTGTGTTTATGTATACAAGATTTTATTCAATTGATTTCCCTTCATCACATATGTAACTTGTCCTATTTGTATGTTATTTTATGCTTTCATGAACCATTGTAATTCTGTCAGTAAAATGACTATCCTCAGACAGCTGTGGACTGTGGAGCTAGGTTTTGATTGCAGGCAGGGGCAGGGATAAGAATGGTGCTTGGGGTCCATTCATCCTCCCATGCGATGCATAGAGGAACCCAATTCCATGCAGCTGAAATCAATCAGATTGTCAAGTTCCATGAAATGTCAAGTGTTTTACCTCCATATCCCTTATATGTTTTTACACTTAGTCACAAGGGTTAACTTCACTACTCTTTCTGCAATATCTGTGTTTATAAGGATCACATTCCCATCTACCAAAATACTGTTATAGTCCATATACACACATGATGAGTTGAGTGTTGACAGTGAAATGCAAGGCCTGGCAAGTGTGCTGGAGACCGCTGATATGACGATATTCTGTTGTCTGTGTCTTGTGCTGCACCACTAACTGTGTCATTGCGTCCTGTTTTCACCCTACCAATAGCCCATTAGCCATGCTGATGGCACTGTTACACAGGTAATGTATAGCGAAGGACCTTAGTTAGCATGTAAATAAGCATAAGCAGTCGCACTTGCATCTGGCACTTATTGTTGTCTTGTGGTCTGGACAGATGAGCAGTGGATCTTTGTAATTTTACCTTATGATGTTAAATTTCACAAATACAAAAACAGTTAATGTTGATCTAATGCTTTAACAGGCATAATTATGTATTTATATTATAATATAATACCATTACATCCGCAGTGTATCTTGGTGCTGTAGTGTTATCTGCTGAAACTGTCCATTACAGGTGTAAAATTGTTAGTCTTTTATGCCATGCCAGCTTTGTTGTAATTGATGATACAGAATTCTCACTCTAGGAGATGGTGATGTAGCATTGAGATGTCATGTAAACAATTAAAGACAAGTTAGTATTGAAGGTTTTAAATAATCACATAACCTCATTATTTCATATGGAATCATTAAATAAATAATTTGTTATTTAGTGTCCATGTGCATATGTGTCTGTACTAATTACTTCTGGACTAATGGACAGATTTTCACTAAACTTGGTGTTAATATCATGCCATGAAAAGCTTTCCTCCCTTTGTGTACTTCACTTACTTTCTGTCATTAATACCAAAATTGTGACCATTCACACTGTAAAGGTGTAAGTGGCACTTAATGAAGGTATGTATATCAAAACTTTCTTTTTATTCTCTCAGACATACTCTACATATGTCCACTCAGACAGCATCTAAATTAGTAAAAAGAAATTTATAATCACAGAGGAAGGATACTGCAGTGATTAATAAAAAAATGAAAATCTAAATACCATATAACACTATTGTCATATATTCTGTTATCCTGTTATTTGAAACTGCTCATTTGGACAGATCACACAATATATAAATTATTAAATATAGAAGCTGATCATGACACATCTGTATGCAAACAATATGTCCACTTATGAAAAGAAAGAGTAATGATTCTTTAGGCATTCAGCTATCAACTGATGATCAAGTATTAATGATTTTTTCCTATGTTTATGTACACACAAATTGTTTGTTTTATTGTTTCATTGTTATGCTAATGTGTAAAGCAATCCAGAAGAGCTGGTAAGTGAAATATAACATAAAATTTTAATGCACCATTTGATATTTCTCTGATTCATAGATTCACAAAATTTTATTACAGTTCCTAGTGTATGTGTTATGTATATTTTATATGTCTCTTATACAATAATCCACTGATTTTATTCCAGCTAATTTATAATGGTCCTCAGACTTGTTACATTTGAACTGTAGCAGTGTCATGTGATGGTTTTGGAACTGCCAACTGCTGCTGTTGAGTTTGATAATTGGAATGTTTTGAGTTGTATTCTGTATGAAAAAGGTTGCTTATGCCATTACAGGAATTTGTAACTGCTTTTGTATCAAAAGAATTGCAAAAGAATGAAGTCATATTTAATAAAATTTCTTGAGTGATAACCGTTACTGATAAGAATATGAGCAAAAATTCTCTCCTCTTGCTCATGGCTACCACAAGAGATTGCCTACTTGCTTAGAGGTAGTACTGTTACTAGCAACGCTCAGAGCTGAACAAATTCGTGGAAAGCATGAAATCATATTCTACATTTGTTACATACAGGGTTATTCATAATTCCCTGACACATTACAAAAAATCGCTAGACTTGAATGGTGCAATGGATGGTTACATAGGACATGCCGATAGAAAGAGAAACTCTCCAAGTTTATTTTGCATACCTCATAAATGCTCTATGTGTCCGCCATTTGTGACGAAGCAGTTCAGGCAGGTCCCGTGGCACCATTCAAGTCTAGCGATTCTTTGTAATGTGTCAGGGATTTATGAATAACCCTGTATTAATTTTGAATTTTCTAGTGAAACATTACAGTGTCTGATGAGCAGAATTCTTATGTGACTAATGAATTAATAAATTATTTATTAACCTATGACATTGTTTTGGTTGTGTGTAATATCTAAATAAGTCAGTAGAATGACCATGTCATTCAGAATGATCAGAATAACTGGGATATTTGTACCTTCATCATACGTTCATATCTACTGAAGGAAAATACTTTCATTTCAAGTTTTTCCAATATTTGTGTGTCATAGTGAATGCTTTATATTTGTGTTTACAATACACCACATAAGGTTTCTTTATGCCCACATGTGTGAGACTTCTGAGTTTGCCTTATCTTACTAGCTTCTGTATAAGTACTTATAGATGTCTGTCACATGGTAGACGAGTGTGTACAGTTTATTGCTGACCATACAAATCTTGTTCAGAAAAATTATAAACTTACATAGGTACAGACTGGGACATCCAATAGCATGTCATCACTGAACTTACAGAGCATGGTTTTAACCATAAAAGCTACAGAATGGTGTTTTTTGACACTTTAGCCGAAATGTGCGTATGTGTACTATGTTATAGGATATTATTACCTCCTCTGGCTTCTTTATACAAGTGGAAACATGAAAAGGCTGTAGGCTCGTGAATTTATTTGCAGAAGTTTTGATTTGGTATTTATAAAAAGTGAAGTTTCATTAAAGGACAAGGTATTATCAAGCTTTTAGTTTATATGTGTTGCCACGAGTACACCGTGTGTGGTGTGTCTGAAACACAAATAGAAAGTATTCAAAGAAAACATGTGTAAAAAATTTTAATTGGCCCATGTTTTTAATTTCATGATACATTGGTAACATTTACACATTACCTTTTAAAATCCTGATCTTTCCAATAGAAAACTTACTTTACTCCTTAACACTTAGAAATCTATAAAATATTGTGTTACATTTGTTTGCTTTTTCAGATCACATGTGTCTAGTTTGCCAGATCACTTTCTGATAACAGAGAGTGTTCAGTTTTTCTTATGTTTATGTGTTTAGATTTTGTATTTAAAACAACTGAAAATGAATCACAACAATTCTGACTTTGAACAGATGGAGACTTTATTTCATGTTAATGTCTTCTCACTACTTTTGCATTAATACTATATTATACAAATTATTTATGTTATGCTTATTTGTGAAAATAAATAAATTTACTGAATTATTGTTCATTGACACTTTGTGATGAAATGTAGATATTAAATCATGTGTATGATACTGAAATGTTCTAGAGCATTCAGTTGTTGAATTTTTCACATTTTAATTAATTTTTCTTGTTGCCATTGGCCTTCTCACTCTTTGAGCTATGCATCCCATCAAGTTCTGGATGTCTTTCTCATTGCTGGTAAGGTCACTTACACAGTCTGCTGTAATTAACTTCTAGGCTACAGTCAGCAGAGTGCTTTTTCAGAGGCCAAAGGGTATGAAAATTAGAGGAAAATACTTCTAGGGGATAATACCTTAAATTAAGCCATTACAGCTTCCTTACATATCTTCATCACAGATTGTCAAAGACATTTACATATTTTTAATTATATATTATGTTTATTGTTGATATTGTGTCTTTCATATTTCTTGTGACATTTTAGTTAGATTTTTATAACAATCACATTCCATTTTCAATTAAACCAAATAATTCCAAGTTTTCTTTCCTGCTTACCACATTAAGTCATTTTACTCGATAGTAGTATCACCACTACCAACATGTAGCTTCATGCTCAGAACTTTTATTCGATAGGTATTTACATCTCGTGCAAGAAATTTTTATACTTTTCCTAAGGCTTTCCAAGCAAATGTTAGGTTAGGAGGTCTTGAAAATCTCCTTCCAAATCCATGCACTCATCACTCATGATCATGTTACCATTGCATTTGATACTGTGTCTGTAACATCATCATTACGTACTGCAAGAGTAAGGTATCCTCACTGGACGTGTTTCCTTGTTCAATTATTTTATAAAATGCAACTGTAGTTTGAATGTTATGTGTAATGCATCCAATAAAAGAATAGATTTTGGTGAATGACTATAAGTGATGAAATGTAAATGGCTATGTGTAGTCTGGTAGAAGTTTTTTTATGAATACTTTTCACAAGATGGAAGCAAAGCAAAAAAAGGGAAGGTTGTGTCCATCTGTCCATGTCTTTCATTTCTGAAGCTACTGAGCAGATTTCAATTGAATATTTTTCCAACTGAAGCTAAAATCCGGCCCATTGTAACTCATAGATTTCACTATTCTGACATGTTTTGTGACGTGTGAAACTGACGATTGTCATCAGTGTGTAATATCCTAAATTCATCATGTATTTAATCTGTCCTAGATCCTGGTAACAGTATTACTTCACAAGCCAATTCTGGTTTCTTCTATGTTCAGTCTCACAGGCTGACTAAACACAGACACACCTGACATATTCAGAAGGTCAAGATACAGAATATCTTGTTTTTTCATCAGTTACTCAAGGCAGATGCTGAGATACTATCTTGGAATAATTCATGTCCATTTCTTTTTCAGTTCTTAATAGCTGACCGTGTGTAATACACATGTCTCTCTGTCATTTGAATATAATTAACCTACTCATTTTATGTAGCATTATCACATAACCTAGAGAAAACATCATTTGCATTTTTGTATTCCTTATCTAACCTCCCATCTACCCATAACCTTTTCCCATGTATTTCTTCACTATTCTTTTGACAGGCAATAATTTATATTTTTGTACAATTAAAAAAATTGATAAATAATAAATAAATAATTAATAAACAGACCTGTGTTTGGATTTGATCAGTAATGGCAGAGATGGCCTCCAAACTGTCAAGGGCACTGTTTCCCAGAAGTTAATAATGTTCTGTCTTTACAGACAAGGCTACCAAATGTTCGGAGTGACTCTGTCATTCATAGCGACGCGCAGTGGGCTTCTGAGGTGGCAGGATCACGTCCAGCACACAGTCGGAGAAAGTGGGCAATCAGCACCGTGAGTAGTTTTTTCTTTTTAATTCTTCATAGACTGACTGACTTGAAACATTTGACAGACTCTGTATTGCTGTCACATAATATTTAAACTCTTTCCTTTTGCCCTTTCACAACCAATGTTTTTGTTGTTATTCCATGTGGCTGACTTGCTCCGTCATCTTTTTTCAAAAGATGGTGGTCACTCAGCTGGTCAAGAAAGCTTAAGGTTCATTACCATTTTTACAAAAGTGAACCATTGTGCTCTATCCTGAGCTATTTTTAATTCAGTCCACAGCTTGACACATTACTTCTCTAGGATTCATTTTAATATTATCCTCTTATTTACACATAGAATTATATACATTGACTACTGTTATGTGAAATACTGGGAAGCCTACCCACCGCAACTCAATGTCATCCAGCCTGGTAACAAGATTAATTTTGAGCAAAAATGATCAGTGATCACTTGCTGAGAAACTTAATTAAGACTTTCAGACAGCTACTGACACTGAAGTATAATATATGTGTTAACAGTAGTTCCTGTTCACTAGACTTTTTAAATATACATTTTTATTAAAACAAATTGCTGTAATATGTCGTCAGTAGTGCCCAATGCAAAAAGTTGACCTTGTGCTTGCAGACACTTTAGTGAGACAAACCTGCGAGCGATAGATGAAGTGTGGTACAAGAGGGCTGTGGACCAGTATGCTGTTGAGTCCAAGAGCTTCGTATACTCAGTGCCATTTGATGCCGCATCAAGCAGCAGGCCCTCAGTTACTGCCACGCACGCTGTGTTCGTGGAGCACAAGGGTCATCAGGCACCAGCAGCAGTGGTTGGACTCCAGTTCCAGCATGCCACACTCATGGCCCACTTCCTCAACATTACTTCCACAGTAAGTAACACATCAGCTGTTGTAAGTCAAGGTCTCTCTGAGATTTGAACAACACTAGCAAGCAGATCAGTGCAGTAATAACATTGTGAACTAGTTTATGGAAGATGCTAGGTTTGAATTTGAACTATACTAAGAGCATAATCCATTTAAATCTGGAATAATTAGACAATACTCAAGTGTCCTCTATGGAGACATATGTAAACAAACCATGAAAATGTCAGAGATAATCTTGGATGTCATTCCGTGTAGTCTTCTAGAGACTCACTGGTGTTTCAGGGGTACTTACTGCTTCCATCTTTATGGCAGAGGCATTAAGCATCACTGAAACATCAATCAGCTTCTATTAGGCTACACGATACGACATCCCAGAAGACAGTCAACTTTATAGTTGCTGCTGCCAGAACCCGAAATCTCAAAAAGCATAAATAAGTTCCCAGAGTCTTCTGTATTTCTCTGTAACTTTCATCTGAGGACAGAAACTGATACATTACCTGAAATTATGAAGTTTTATTTTCACAATACTGGATGATGGGCAAAATCCTGAATACAGTAATAATAACGACGATGAATTTTTGGTGTTGGTTATGCAGTCTTGTATTTATTTCTATGGATAAATCTTTTAACTGTTGGACTGTGTCTGTAATAAACTTTCATGTAGGCGAATAAGTGATGTAAAGTCAGGTAAGTACATTTGCAAAACATATGATCTCAGAAATGGAGTGTAACTTCTCCGCTGTTTAAATTATATTGACAATAACACAAGTAATTCCGCATTCAGTGTTCAGGCTGCAAGAAGACGTGCGCGTCCGAGGAACTGGATTGCTATGTGTTGGACAACAATGGATTCATCATCCTGTCAGAGACTGCATATCATACAGGAAAGTTCTTTGGCCAGATTGACGGAACCATCATGGACTCACTGGTCCAGGATCGCATTTACAAGAAAGTAGCTGTGTATGACTACCAGGGGGCCTGCCTCGACCAGAAATCTCCATATAGTGATGATGCCACTCGACTCTCTGTAAGTAGGGCATACTTTGAGTTGCCATAAGGGACCCAATATTAGCATGACTCTGATGCAATCAAAAACACTTACATGTTTACAGTGAGATTTCTTGATGTTATCTTGGCTTATTCCTAATCTTTCTTTTTTTCTATTTTCCTTCTTCTTTATATTCTACCTCCTTTCTTCTCATATTGCTTATCTTCTTCTTTGTCATTATCATATTTGCCTTTCTCTTATCCTTCTTTTGCTTTTCTCCATCCTCTTCTGCTTCTCTTCCCTTTTTTATTTCTCTTATTCCATTTCTTCTTAATCCTCCTGCTTATCTAGTTGTTATGTTTCTTTGTCTGCCTTCTACTTTCTCCTCTACCTGTTCTCTCTTTGGCTTTTTGTTCAACTTCCTTTTCTTCCTCCTTTCTCCTTCTTAAAGTTTCCATTAAAGTTCAAAGTCTGTGTTAAGCTGTAGGTACCTTTTGTAGATTGTTATTATCGTCTTGTTGTTGAGAATCATGTCCTATGGATGTTCCTGCCACTGAAGTTGATTCCTTCATTCTTGCCAAATGGATAAAGAACAGAAATGTCAAACGACAACGTAGAAGGCATCACATAAAATATCACTTTCATCATTGGAGTTTGTTATATTCCCAGGGGATTGCTCTACAGTCTTAAGATCCACACCTGACATTGCTCATTATGAGAACTGACTAGTAATGTTTGTTGTTAAATGTAGATTTTACAGCTGAAATTTGAAGGAAGAGCCAAATAAGACTTTTCATTTCGCTTCACATAAAGAACACCTGAAAACTTTAGTGACTGCCTTTACTTGACTGCTTTGGTTTTTATATACCAAACAACTGATACTGTTACAGCCATTGCAGCCATTCAGATGGCTCCTACATTGGGCATTCAGCCGCGCGGTGTGGCTTGCCATGCAACTAAACCTGTCCCCCAGCTGGGTTCTGGCCAATGATGACGGCAAGTATAGACACATTAAATTCTTCAGTGTTGCAATATGATAGTATGGCTGTGTGCATTGTGTCATGGTAGAAATGATTTGACCATGTGTTGAGCACGACTACATCCCAGCAGGTAGAAAATACAGAAAGGCAGCAATGCATACAGTAGATTTACATGTTATAATTAAATGCTTATGTCTTGTTATTGGGCATTAGTGGGTCACAGTTTTTTGCTCTGTCAGGTGCAGCAGTCTATTCGGATGACTATGAAACCAACAACTTTGATCAGTATTCAACACGAGATGACGGTCGGATACCAGACGGTGGTAGCACTTCAGAGACGCAGATGAAACAGCAGCCTTCTGCCAGCGCACCGACGTCAGCATCCGCGAACAACAGGACAGTGCCTCGGCCGTGTGACAAGCGTGTTGATCTGTACATCCTGCAGCCAGACCGCCTCAACACCAGCGGACAGTCAAACCCTCTCAAGGGCAAGCTGACAAACTGCCACATCACAGGGTGTGAGAGGTGGGTGCTTTGTGGTTGATGAATATATGTACTTGTTAGAGCACTGTTTATCTGAACTAAGATTCAGTGGGTTGTGTGGGAAGAACTATAGTGTTACATGCACAAATCCTATGTTTGAACCACGCAGATTGGCGTAGTGGCATTACTCCAGATTTATAATGGTGAGGCACCCATTTTGAACCTTGTCAGTGTTTCTGACCGTCCTGACTTAAGTTTTTTTGTAGTTTCCTGGAACAAATGTTGAAATAGCATGTTGAAATTTATCTTGACCTTCTTCTAAATCAATATCTACTCACTGTTTACAATGATTTTCCCATTCTATTACCATGTAACATCTCAGTTTAGTGGTTAGTATTCACCCTTCATATTTGGGATGTTCTGACTCTCAACCCAGAGACAGGCTTTCCTGAAATATTTTCCTCAGTCATTCCGTTAAAATACTGGGAAATCACCTTAAAATATTCAACATATGCATCCTAATTAATCATGCATAATCATCCTTCTATTCTACCCTATTTATACATGAATTGAGAAGCATCATTAAATAACCAAGAACCGCAGAATGTTCCATTTTGTCAGAGCTGTGCATGTTGCTTACTTCAGGCCATTCAGCGTTCAGAAAATTCCGTGCAGCAACCTGATTCTCCTGGTGGTAGACACGCTCTGTCCTTGTGGCAGCAAACAGCTGAGCATTACACCGCAGGAAGTGAGCTATGATTCAGTGCAGGGTATGGCAGTAACCACACAGTGTCGCATCAAACCACAGGAGATGATGTACAGGCGACGGCCACCTAAGTGCATGAACTACCACCCAGAGGTGAGTCTTCAGCTGTCTGCTGTGGATTAAGTATGGAATTAGCAATCTTTTTGCCAAACAGTGGGACATTATTTAATGTATGATCCTTACATTTGCAGTCCTTACAATCTGTCTCTCAAAGACCCAGAGTAATGTTATACTCGCATGTCTTTCTTAGTCTTCCAAGTTGCAATTTTCCAAGGTTTTCCCACAAAAATTATGTTTGCACTTCTTGCCTTTCCCATGCCTAGGCAATCATGGCCTCCGTGATTTTACTTTCGTAACAATACATGGATACTTGCATAAACCATGAAATTCTTCATTGTATTACTTTATAAATTGCCCTGTTATGCAGTCCTTCCTAGGAGCAAATACTTTCCTTAGCACTTTTGTTTTCAAATATTCGTCATTTACGTTGTTCTGTCAATGTACGAGACCAAGTTTTACAGGAATACAAAACAAAGTAAGGGAGCTGATGTAGCTCAGTCTGTTTAGTGTCTTCACTACAGACTGGACGACTGTAGAAACAATTTTCTTCTAGCCTCTGCCTCCAGATTGGCTCTTATGTCCACCTATTCTTCTAG
>NW_019059632.1:0-31821 GCF_000696155.1 Zootermopsis nevadensis | reverse complement strand
CAGGCACCTCCATAGCATGTAGTAGCTTCATTTCACATAATTTCATTAACTTCATTTACAGAATAAATTAACAAATGTTATGGGTAAAGTGATTAAATATTTATACAGTGCTGAGCATCATTAAATGTGTAATGCTGTTATGTTCACAGGAAAGCGAGATTAAGTTGTGTGGCAACTGTGGAAGAGCCTACCTCTCTGCATCGGTGTTTGTGTTCTGTTTACTAGTGTGGATCTTTAGTGACATAATAGTGCGGCATTGGTCATGATCATTCAGCCCCGTAAGTGCACATCCCACCCCCTAACACTGCAATCACACAAATCTAAATAATATCATCAATTGCACGCACACACTAACACACGGTAGACCAGAACGTGCACAGGAGGATGATGCGTCGCTGTGGCAATGATCTTCCTTTGCAGGTTTGGTTGCACTTGCTGTTTGTGCCAGTCGCAGGGTCATTTAGCATTGTTTTAAATGACAATAATAGTGATTGAGGCACAGAATTTGGATTGTTGTAACGATTTGTATGTTTTTTTTTCCTCATTCCTCATTTCATTTTCTTCACAATTTTTCTCTTTGTTCTTCTTTCTGTCTTTTTACCTTATTCTTTCCTAGTTCTTTCCCTTCATCCCACCCTCTAGCTTTCTTTCATTCCTTTCTTTACATCATGTTACTGTACTTACATAACCTTACAATCACAGATGCATCTTAGTAACAATATGTCCTCTAGTACCACATTAGCAATCTTATCCTCAGTGATGTGTCTGAACAATCACTTGTTGATTGAATGGCAAAGACAGAAGTTTGCTGTGGTTTTACTCAGCCCCTCCAGCCAAGTTCTGGGATAGTAATTTAAATTAGGCCACAATCATTTTCTTTCATATCCTTTCCAACTCATTGTTCATTAATCTTCCCATAATTTGATGTTATATAGTCTGAGCTGCTTAAAACATTGGTAAATAAGTTGCAGATAAATAATAAATACTTGATTTAGAGCTTTCCACCAACGCTTCATGCCAATTTATCACAATGAATATTTAAAAAATTATAGAAATAATTTTCTGCTCTATCTGTAGTGTGATTGGCTTTGCAACAGAACGTTTATACTAATGCAGCATGACCCATCAGAATTGACAGGAATTAAGCTATTTTGTATTGAAAAGTAATATGATTTATTGCAGCATCATCTTTGAAAATAGCATTGAAAGTAAGAAATTTATAAAATTTCTTTATAAAGTAAATTAAGGTGAAAACATCTTCATTCTTGACTGAAGACAGATTCCTGCCAAACACACTAACACAAAACTGACCGCCTGACTCCAGACTCAGAATTCGCACCAAATACAGATGTCACCATAACCTCATTTGTGTTTCTTTTTACCAGAGGCACCACATTTCTTCCACATCACATGAATTGTGCACTCATGCAGTCATGTCTGATAGACATCTGCTATTTTATTAGGTGAAATATAAAAGATTGCAGGGAATTTGTTTGGCATTTATTTTCCATTCCTGTTAGATAGTGTACAGAGTGGTGGTGGGATGCTCTCTTTTCATTACAGTCCAAATGTTTTCTGATAGAAAGAGTTATCACAGAGCCACAGTTTCATCTGTGTACTTTGTGTCTTCCTTTCCAATCATTCCTCGTTCTGTAATTTTCTAATTAAAATTTTTAAAACTCAGTATGTATATTGAGTGGCACAAAGAATGTTATTTTTAAAAATGATGGTAAAGATAAAGAGTTATATGGATTTGAATGAAACATATAAGTTGTGTAAAGAATATCAAAGTTTGTGTACATAAAGGTTTATTCAGTTCAAAGTTCTTTCAAATCTATGTGTCTTTCATTTCTGCTACCCATTTTTGAAAACATCTTCTTTTTGTTCGTGCCATTCTATATATTCTGGTTGTACGTATGCATATTCTGCCAGGATTAGTTATATTGTTGCACAGTTATGTGAGAGATGACATTGGTATTTAATTCATTGTTAAAACCAGCTGCTGCACAAACATTATCCTCGCTCACATTTTCAATAGCGCTTAGAATGTTGCAATTTATGATTCATTCTACTTAAATTCTTACGCGTAACTTGTTTTGTTCATTATTTTTTTGAAGCCTCCGCATTACAAAATGCCAAGTTTGCAGAAGCCTTGTTGTATAACCTTACTTTTACCTGTTTTGCGAAAATTCTACAGATGGCAATGCAATTTTCTCAGCTTTGTATTTGAAACTATAATATGTCACTTGGCTGTGCATTTAAATTCTAAGTCCTAAAGTTGTCTGGAACACAGAGTTGCTAAAAATCAATTAACCTAAATAAAAGTTTGCTCATGAAATGCAACACTCTGAACACACCACATGCTGGTGACACATTATAACTGTGAAGTTAAAATGCACTGTCATTGAAGAGTTTCATTCAAACTTATCAGCATAAGTCCCTGCAAATTTAAGTTTATATGAATACTTTGTATAGACTTCTCTTGTAACAGTGTAACATATAGAGTGTCGAGTGACATTAGGTAAATGTTTCAGGATCTTATTTGTGGGGTCATTCCCAGTCAGAAATGTCATATACACATAAGTCCAATTCTCACTGCTTATGGAGCTGTGGATATAAATTGAAGATGATTTGAATGACACAAAACATGATTACAGATGCACTTACAGTATAATGGGACACCACACATTTCAGTCAACATGTGACAGAGTACATGAATGAAGAGATCTCTAACTGATGGATTGGTTGTGGTGGTCCTCAGAATTGGTCATCGAAATCACCAGACCTTAGTCCCCCTAGATTTCCATGTATGTGATTGCATGAAAAAACATGGCATATGAACACAAGGTAAACAGAAGAGAGGAGCTACAGCATCAAATTTTTTATGATGCAAGTTGCGTGAGAAATCCGGATGTTCTACATGACCTTCTCATCATCTTGAATTTCAGTTACCTGTAGCTGTGTAACAATAGAGAATCAATGGATTGACATATTAAAAGGTTGAGTATTTATAGTGGTGGCTGAAAAGAATGATATATAGACAATAAAACATTTTTTAACTGATTGTATTCTTTATGGTCACCCTGCGTGAAGCAACAAAACTTGCTTAATTGTAAACTCGTGTTACTGCAGACACGTTTCACCACTTCGGAATCTTCCTGTAGGATTTATTTCGTTAGAACCCTGATTAATTAGTCTTTTCCATGTAATTCAAAAGTAAGAAATGATGCTGATATTTGAATGGACCTCTTTGATAGGCTCTGAGATCAAATATGCACCCAGATCTTCACTTGTTATGACTGGAAGGTGTCAAACTGTCGACTCTCGGGTCTTAATGGGTTGAGTTCATTTTATGCCGATCGGGTTGTACGAATTGGTGAGTGACATTTCTCATAGAGTTTGTAGGAAGTTGAGGGAAACCAATCAACAATAATCACATGATATTCAGAATTAAATTGAATTAAACTCATTTTCCAATTTTAATGCATGTTGGTTTTGGAAATGAAGAGTAATTGATATTATGGAAAAATTATAAACAGAAGCAAATGTTAAGAGTGAAATTTTGTTACAACCTATGATACATAAATGTGTTGTTACTTTGTTTAGTGTTGCTGTTAACTGCTCTCTGCTCTAGGAGAGTTTGCTATGTAGAAACCATATTATTCCGATAGTGAGGTGTTGCAAGATCTTGACATATCCTTGGTTTTCAACCCACAACATATTAATTCTGCTTACAAAAATGTAGTGGAAGTAAGAAATATTGTAATATGTAACTTATAATGAGAAATGCCTTTTTTTCCCCCCCAAGAATCAATACTTGAAGTTATACCATTCCCATGCTGTTTGAAAATTGAGGTCTTGTTTATTTATGCGTGGTTTGTTTAATGATGTCAAGGTCTCAGGCTAAGTAGCGTTGAATGATAAAATGATTAATGAAGAATGAAATGGAAAGAATATGAGTGGAAGTGGTTTTGGCCTAGATTAATATTAGCCAGGTAGTAAGATTTATTGCAAATAAAATTATAAACATGAAATGTTCTCTACAAATAAAATATGATTTAAAAATTCAGACCAGCCTTATGTAATGTATGATTTAATGTGATGCTAACATGTTATTACCATTTTGATCTGATTATAAAAGCAATCTTGAAATGAAGCAACTCCTATATCACAAACAGTGTGAAATGAAACAAATTAGTAAATTTAATGTCGCATAAGAATTCTAAACCACTTGCCAGAATTTAATCTCTGACATTTGTAAACTGCCTGGAAATGCCACACCCAGTTACTTGATATTGCAGAAACACACCTAGTGAATTTTTCTGTTTTTGTTCTCATGGTTTGAGCCACTATGTGTTGAGACGTATTAGCTAATGCTCCATATTAATAAATCACTGAAAAGTATGTTTATGTGAATTAAAATCTGTATAAATTCTATTAGCAAAAAAGTTTTGAAATAATTACTTACATATGTTTTTACCTTTGGTAATAACCACAAATATATATGCCTTTTCCATTTTTAATCCCTGTACATTAATGGTAATAATTTACAGTGTATTGATTCTTTAGAAAATATTTCTAATACGTACTTTAAAATACTTGCTTGTTTTAAATTAGCTGTCTCTGGGTTGAAAGCCATGTGTTAAATACAAGGTGATAAGAAATATGTATACACATTTTAAACCAAGTTAAGATATGTCTCTTTTGACACAAATATCTAATTGAAATTATCTAAAGATGTACTATGTTATACTTTGTTGATGGTTGTATTGTTAATGAATTCTTGTAGTTTTTAATATGTAATACAAACAGGATGTATATTGTACTAAAACAGTCATGCAATAAGGCCACAAATGCATGTATACATACTTTTATACCAGTTACAATCTCTTCTTGCTGTTTTGTTGTATTGTAGAACTTCTTAATCCTGTCATATGCAGAGAGCTGCGTATACAGGAATAATTAATATACATTCATTTGTTTTGGTATGTAACTCCACTTAAAGGCAATGGGGTGAGCCCTGCTTAGCAATAAGATCATCCCTAAATCCTTAAAAAGTGGAGGTTATAACATATTTTTTCTTATTGCTGGTTATATGATATTTGTGAATAACTCTGACAGCAGAGTCGTTTTTCTGGGTCAGTTGTGAGCAGTGTTGGAAGCGTCAGATTTGATATTCTTACTGAGAGTGTGTGTTGAGGTACTCGAGTTGTTTTGGAGTCGTAACACTGTCATAAAGACTTGATGGATTTGATTTAACACTGACATACAAATTCCCTTCACACCCAGCGCAAATCCGTATGAAAATGACGCTTCAAAAAACCTCTAAAAAGATGGAAAAATTCAGTTTTGTTTATCATAGCCCTTTTCTGCAATAATTATTTTAAGCAAATTAATCATTAAATTAATACTGTATTCTTAATTTAAATTTCTAGATAAAAAATGTTGTTTCATGATCTTACTACCTAGGCAACACAAGACGTTACTGCATGGCGTCGTCGAAATCAAGAGAAGTCCGATACTTAAGCAGAATTATGGGTTACTAGGTTTGAAGACATGGGATGAAGGTTTGGACTGGTGGCTGGCTTTTGTGAATGCAGTAATGAAACTTCATGTCCCATAAAAAGTAGGGAATATTTTGAGTGACTGAGAAACTGTTAGTTTCTCAAGAAATATTTTGCCCCATGGGGTTAGTTAGGGGTTTGAGTATGGATAAAATATTGGACGTTATATCTGAATTATTATTGTGTTGATTTGGTTCATTCTATAAAATAGAATGTAATTTTGAATATGTTAAATGTTTTAAGCAAAAACGTAGTTTCCCCATTTGTCAATACAAATGCCACCACTCCTGTTTATAAAAACAGCGCTGGGTGTTGTGAGTAGACATAAATGGAGCAGTGTGTCCGTGAGTTACTGAAACAATAAGCAATATCGTGAGAGATCTTCAGTTCACATTGTAAATACAAAATTTACCAAAGGTATCAGCTACATACATGATGTTTAATTGCACATTTTTCCATATTGTGTAATTTCACATTTTACAGCTTCTGAGAACGAGATTAACCATTTTCGCTATAGAGAAATGAGGATATAGTTCTGTTAAACATTGGATCTCTGATAACAGTGTGTAAAAATGTTGTGTTATATTTCAGAGTTTCAAATTAAAGTCTCCATTGATATCTCCAGCCTTTCTGAACACAAAACTTTAAAGCTCAAATTAAGTAAAATATTAATTATAAATTTAATTTTGCTTGTAAATCATTGTATTGGCCCAAAATATCAATCTCCTTGAAAATATAAATCTGATCATTCTGACATTGAAATCTTTCATATACTGACTCAGAAAGACACAGTCTGATGTTAATTTGACATATCCCCCAGTTTACATCTTATTAACTGGACATATCTGTAATGTTGGTACACTTGAATGAAATTTCTCCTGTCAGGATCTAATTATTGATTATTGACCTACACTGTTGTGTGTAAATTCTTGCTCTGTCAGTTTTCTGCCTCAAATGTGAATTTTTATTTTTGTCAGGTAAGGAGATTTCAGAAAATTGGAAGACCAGAAATTAGTTTTTATTTTTAATTTATTTAATGATCCTTTCTCAGTTGCATAGATTATGTACTGTCAGATGGTATGGATTTAATACACAGGGAAAACCTTAATATTCATAATTCCTATAATGATAATAATAGCATCTTCTTTTAAAATAGTGCTAGTGTTAAACTCCGTTTTTTGTAATCAGCAGTGATTCTTCAATTTTAAAATAGTGCTAGTGTTAAACTCCATCTTTTTTTAATCAGCAGTGATTCTTCACACTGGCTCATTTTTCATGAATCACAAGTTTTCAAAAGACACATTTATTTCTCTGTTAATTTTCCTAAACTGAACATGTTATATTTAACATCTGAAAGAAAGAAATTCTTTGGCCCCCCTCCAAGATAGATCACTTCCCCTCTTTGTGACATCTGAGTACCAGTATATTTCTTTCTGGACCAAAAGTTTTAATATTTCATGAAATACGTATTTGATCCACGGACTTGGAGAATATTATTTTCATCTGTACCAACATTTTTCAACAATGTACACAAATACTGGCATACTGATATATGGTTATCTTTTAGAACATATCCTAAATCTAAGAATCATATCAGAGAAGATTGTTTACATATCAAAATATTACCATTTTTGAGACAAAATCTATACTTATAAAGGGAAGCAAAGATGAAAGATATGTGGAATCGTGGAAAACCTTTCATTGTTTTTCTTTACAGATGTGATGATGTATATGTAATTTTGAAATCATCAAGTCTTCAAAGTCTGCATTTATATTATAATTCTCTGTTTCCATCTCAAAAATGAACCTTAACACAATATTGGGACAACAGAGAAATATGGGAATTTCAGGACAATGGAAATTTGATTTTGTTCAGTAAAGTAACTGTTCGGCTTTCATAAACTTAAGCTGCCAGGGTGCCAGGCATCCTGAAGCTGTCAGGTTAATGTTGATTCAGAAGAAGTAAATTTTAATTGTTCATTTAACAAAACATACAATGTTCAGGACATGGTGACTGAACACTGCAGTCTCATAGAAGTGAACGTAATATTTGAATTAAAATTTTGTGCAAACTCTAGTTCCAGAAAGCAATTTTAAAGACAAATTTTGATACATAAATGGGATTGAGGGGGGGAAGGAGCCTAGAATCTGTTAGTGGCTTTTGTTGTTGCTTTGTAGCTGATACAAAAAAATAATAATGTAACATAAGACCTTATAATATAGCACAATGTACATTTTTTGTGATTATTTTACACATTTTGATGTGTATCTTAGGTGTATTATGTCCTGTGTACATTGACTGAGTGATTGAACACAAAATGGCACCAGCATAAATTACGGATGGAAACAATTGTTTTTAAATATGATTGACGTTTAAAATAAAGTGAGAATGTGTAGTGTTGATACTAGAAGAAAATATCTCGCTTTTACCTTTGTTAGTGGATGAAGTGGTGAAGGATTTAAGGTTATAAGGAACCACCAGGTTCAAGATGGCAATAATTATGAAGATCCTTAATGGTTTTTCAACTGCTATTTAATGAATGATATGAAAAGTTAACTAAAGAGTTTGTCACTAAAATGTTTTGAGACAATAAGAATCATATATCCCTGAGACTGACCCAACAGCAAATAAAATAATTTTTTCCACAGAGATGTGCTTTGTGCAGTGAGTATTATTATAAACAAGGTAATGTTTTTTCTTAGTAATAATTAGTTTTATATACAAATTACCTATATTGGTTACAAGTGTTTTTTCCATTCACAGACAAATAAAAAGTTGTTCTTAGGAATGTTATTATATTCCCTCCCTGTTATAAATAAATAATCAGATTTATTGAATTATAGTTGGAATTTGCAGACGTAACCAAAGAAACAATATCATGGTGTACTTTAATTTGTAACAACGCGTAGCAGTTTTGTTCGTGTACAATATATATACCTCAAAAATGAGTTACTCCAAATAGGGCAAAATAAGAATTAGTAATAATTGACGCTCTGGGTCTTTACTTTCATTTTGATGTAAAAATTTCCAGATATTGAACCCCTGTTCTGTGAAGATGTGTATGTTTTCTAGGTGTTTTAAAACAAAGAACAGTGCAGTTGTAACATTTTACACCACATTCATGTTTCTTGTTTTATTAGTGGGATAAATATTCTGTATATATTGATATATATATAAATGTGTGTGTGAATGTGTTTGTCACAAATTATTATCATGGCTTCCGGTTAAAGTGTACCTCAGAAACATGTTACCAGAAAACTGTAAGTAGAATAGACACTGAGAAGAGAAGTCGTAATCCTTTTCTGCTCGCAGCAAATGAATTAATTTCAGGTTGCGGCAACAACTGCAAACTGTTGAAAGTTTCTTTCAAGAATTCATGGAATTCCAGGCCTATGTTATACTGGGACATTGCGTCGTCGTGGATTTTTTCAAGAGCGTGTTCTGCTATGATGTTGAGAAATTCTAAAAGTGTTGTGTACATAGTGCAAAAGCTTGCCAAGCACAGGAGTTTATCGGAATGGAAACAAATTAAACTTTTTAAAATGTACTTATTGTTTTTTTTTATTATTTAAATGAACAATGAATAGAGTGTGTGTGTGTGTGTTTTTCTTATCAGAATATTTCACCTTTCTGCTACGCAGTGTAATTATATGACATACGTAAAGCAGCGGATGGTCACGTCACTGGAAAATTGTAATTTATGTTGGCAACAAAATAATAATGGTGTTGATATGAGATTCGTCTGAGAGCTAAAGGAAAATGCAGGAAATTTATTGAGTGGATTGCTAATGCCTTAAATTGGAGAATATTTGGGTCAGATCCAAAGTCTGTCTGGATGTCTGCCAGAGTCTGCAAACATTACAAGTCTTCCATTTAAGAATAATTATCTTGGATATGGACTAGAATATAAAAGTGTAGTTGCCAGCCATAGAAGGGGAGTTAAAAAAATATCTAGGCAAACGGATGGCACAGTTATGATTAAATAATATTTATTTTTTGGTATTATTATACTACTAAGATATTAATAAAAAAATAAGGCTTTGTCTATGCCAACTTTGTATTTACCAAGTTTTCAAAGTTGGCATTACCGTAATACTAGAAACTAAAAAAATGACAAAACTGTTTGTTTTTTGTTTTTTTCCTGAAATTTATTCGAGTGTATGTAATTAATAAGAAATTGATTGCATTCTTTTGCATCACGTGTTAGAAACTTTTAGAATCGATGTATTGTTACATAGACTAGTCAGTGCTTATACTAGTGTTATTATTGATTGGGACCCACGAATTAAGATTCCAATCCTCAAACAAAACAAATGTTTTGTGTAAAACAATGAAATCAATCAAAAATAAAAGCTTCATTAAACTGTCGATCTGTTTCAGTGCCTGTCCTTTTTCCATCACACCGAGCGGTTGGCACTCGTGGTTCGGGAAGTTCTGTGTTAGAGTCTGTTTCCCACAGCTTTATCGTGGTTTATCTCAGTTTCTCCATTGAAATGCTTGATGGCTGCCTCTAACTTAGGATCTTTTCCATGACATCGACTTTATCCGTCATTCGTGTTTCGCTCTAAAACGGGTTGTAGTTTTCATGTTTGATTTGAGTTGTTCTTTTTCCTTTTGTGGGTTGCATTTTCCAAATGGAAAGAATTCTTGAAGGTAATGAGGGATGTGAGGGTCGCTTTGAAAACCTAAAATCCTACTTCCAATTGTCACTGTTCTCCGAGAATTACTTTTCAATTCACTTGTCAAGTTACCTGCGTCCTTTGTGAGCTGGCTAAGTGCTTACATTTCTATTAAAAAAAACACGTTCAACCTGCCCACCGAGCTGGGTGATTTCTGCTACACATCCGACATCTTTTAATATTATCCTCTCTCTATGAGGCTTCTGTACTGCATTGTTTTTGCACACGACTGTAGTAATTATGACGCAAGTAGATAAAAATAACGAAAATGAGATGAGCTGGACATGTAGCGCGCAGTAGCTGGGACACGTAAGCGTAATAATGTCTGCAGAATGTTTAACGACGCTTTTTCAGTAGCTCAGACCAGATATCGTCAAATTATAGGTTGGATAATGAATTTGAAAGGAAGAGATCGCGGTATAATTTGAGATTTTGTTATTGCATTTGCGTGGAGAGACTGAGGAAAAGCACAAAAAATATTCAGACGGGATAGCCGTTTTCGGGGACGAGATTTGAGTCCTGCACCTCCCGAGCATGAAGAAGGAATGGGTAACCTTGTTAGGAAGTTGCCAGAATATGTGGGCTGGATATAATTTGCTGTCGTCAGGGTCCTAAAGGTGAGGAGATTAATTCAACGTTGAGGCGTACACCCTACATGGATAAGATTAAAAATGCCTAACAGAATCTTGGTCGTAAAACCCAAATAGAAGCAACCGCTTGGAAGACACACACGTAGATAATATTAAAATGGGTTTTGGAAAAATAAAAAATTGGAGGATGTGGGTTGAATTAAACTGGAAATGACTTGTATCCTGAGATATCACACCATCTAGTCTAACAGAAATTGACATATGTTTCAGAGCTGGTTGCTGCTTCCATCATCAGGGCGATTGCTGTGAATGGTTAAGCAGCGTTGAGCTGGGGAACGTGACTCTCGGATTTACATACCTTAGAGTAGCGGGTGGACATAGAATTGTTTGACCAGCTGAGCGACTGTAAGTTCTTAAGAAAGACGGTGCTTCGTGGAGATAATTGTCAAGAACTGATGAAAGGTTAGTATTAAAATGGAGTTTGAGGGATGGATTAATCTGGCTCAAGTCCGCGCGACGTGACAACACAGACCAACATCGATATATATTTTTGTGGTTACTTGTTTGTGTTTTATTTTTTTATTTTTCACAGAATCTTGGCAACTTTTATGAGACATTTTTAATGTGACTGTCATAAAATATCCGCTACTAACAACATAATTGGTTACATGTGGTAATAACGGTCTGTGTTTATAACACCCGTTCAGGTAGAAACTCGGCCTCCTACTTAATGCATTTCGCGAAACCCCTCATTCTACCCTTGACCTATTTCAGTTTTAAAATAAGGGTCCTTTTGTAGGAGGCTCAGAGTACAAGAAGACAAGACAAGTTGTTATTTCCTTGTGCACTCGCAGAAATGGCGTTGGACTTTAAGCCTCTATTGTCACCACGGGAGGGTCTTCTACTTGTCTTCTTGCCTGCAGGAAATCCCAAGTAATAAAACAAAATGTTCAAATTCTGAGAAGGGAACCTTCACCAGCCTACGTTTGGCGACGCTTGGGTTTGCCCCCGCTCAGTGTCCTGATATTTATCGTAGTTTTCGTCAAGTGAATGCTGGCATAATATATTGAATTTGGCCACGACGTCTCCCTTTCCAATCCACAAGTTCACAGAAAGTTATTATTCTCTCATGACGCTAATAAGTGCTTCAATCGATACAGCGTTATTTAAATATTTATGACGTACTGCACAGGAGCAAATTCATTCTTGAGAAGCGAAAAATTTCACTCATCTAGTCCAGGAATTTCCCGTCTCTCTCTCTCTTAGGGAATTTGAAGTCAAAATGTGTCTTCTGGGTTTGTTTTCTGAATCAAAATTACTTTTCTGACATTTTTGCGCCGCATAGTCGATGTATTATAAATTAACCGACGTTTCAGAGGTACTTGCGATGAAAGATTAAGGCAGAAATCATATCTACAGTATCTGTAGAACAACCCATTGGATCAACATGAAAACCCTTGTATTAAAACACTGGGGGATTCCAGCAGAATATAATAGCCCGTTGTAAATTTGCAGAGACCTTGGTCAGTATTCTTACTTAAGTGTTCAGAATGGCCGCACAGTACCCGCTTTCTGCTACACCCCCCCGACCCCCTGCATTCACAAATCTTTCCCTCAACTAATTGTACTTGTGCTCCCACGACGCGACCCCTCACACAGCGGGAACACAATAGAATCTGCTAAGGATAACAAGCAAAGAAAACAGGTTAAGAAAGGTCCTCTGGGATTAGTGAAACTTTACGATCGTCTTGAAGAGACCAAAACGCCATTAGATGTCGGTTTTCTTCTAATTCTGTCTTAAGTCATTTCGCCTAACGGTGTTTTACACTGAATTCATATGTGTGCTCAGACCTTATAGTCAGAAAATAGGATTTTTATTAATCGACGGCTATACAAAATAAATTAAATAAATTCAGATTCACTTCGATAAACTTTCCTTTCTGAATTCGTCAAAAACTGGGTGACAGGAGGGACGTGGAGGAGCCGCATCCTTCCCGATTCCTTCCACTAGCATCGCCATGTAGAGATTAGAAATCCGTCTTCATATTCAGGAGGTTTCCTTTTCGATATAAACCGAAGTACCAGCCATTTTCATTATTTTCCTCAGTACAGGCATCTAAATGCCACGAAAGTACTCGGTGACTAAACAGTTTATTGTTCAAAACAATTCCGTATTTTCTAATTAAAGGCTACGTTATCTTGTAACTGATGCAGCGTCATTAAATTAGTACAAAATTTATTTTCTTTTGAAATTTATCACAACATTCCGATATCATTCATCAGTCTCTGTAGTTGATAAAGAAGAGTGAAAAAATATAATTGTGCTGGGTTTTGTAATTAAAATTCCACACGCTGAGAAAATCTTATTTCTTGTCATTTGCTTATTTCATTCCATTAGCCTGTAACCCTTTCCTTATAGGTGACCCATAACACGACATTGCACGATAAGTTGCCTGACTAGCAGGCGTTATATTAAATTACTTTCAGACTTCCGTGGTTTGGCACACGTAATGTTTCACTTATTGTCAAGGTTTTTGGTGGGAGACGCGTATAATTTTGACATGATTTTAATGACAACATACTTTCCCACAGTCTCATGACAGGAACGAACATATCCTTAGGTGAGCTTTCAGGTTCTTACGGCGGTGAATACTGTAGAAGTTTACAGCCATTTCAGAGGTTCTTGTCTCAATAATTAGAGAAATCACTGATGATGGAGGCAGTAAGTACCTGTGAAGTGTCGGTAAATTTGTACCAAGACGACAGGGCTGAACATTCCTAGCAGACAGCCACTTTTTAACATCTTATAGTTTCATCTGAATTTGCTAGAGATTTTGAAGCGTAAAGAAAAATGGACGTCGTCACGAAGAAATTTTTTGGAAATGCAAATCCGATCAGTGACTGACACACAGGTGATAAGCATCAGCACTGAAGCCGGTACAAAGGATAGAATCGGAAAAAGGCGGGGTTTTGGTTGCCCTGTGGCCCTTTGGCTAGTTTGTTTAGTGAGAGAGAAAATTTACCGCTACGTTCTATTGACCGCATGTACCACTATGATAATCCCTTCCTAGACCCTTCATAAAGCAAGTACACATGCACTTTGTTCGGATCTTGGGCGTAACACGAGGCCTGGTCTGTCCACTCAGAAAAAAAAAATCCATAAATTATTTTCTATGACGTTTCTACAATTCAGAATTTTTGCAGAGATAGAAGAAACCTGTTCTATGTTCTGTGTAAACTGCTACGTAGTTAAAATGTCTCAGAAGAACATACTGCCTCCATCTTCGGTTCATATTCATAGGAATAAAAGCCTCAAATCTCGCCAAGAAATTTGTACTTCAGATATACGAAACTTCTTAATGTGTTCGCCGCTGATATCCACTGCGTCTGAACATGAATGTTGACGGGAATTTGAAGTTTCTCGATCTGCACGTAAATCATTGAAGGCTTTCGCTGTCCTCTTGTATAATAATTATAAATGTAACTAGAGGTTTTTAAATTATGCTTCGGAAAAATCCAAATCTCTTATCCATGTACTGGGTTCTGACTCCGTGAGGACTTACGGATACAAACCAATGTTTCGGAGAAACACACTTTTACCCTGACGATGGAACCTGCATGATTCTTCGAAATTCTGGTAGATTACTCGTCTACAGGACCACACGGTGCCACAGCCAACAAGAATATCGATATCTTCACCTTCGTGAGAACCTCAGATCTAACCAATTCATTCAGAAGTGTCTTACTTTTCAGATTGTGGTCTTTGGATTGTGACGCCGTGTACTCATATAGATAATAAATCATGTTGGCCTTGAAGATGGAGACAGTAAGATCCTCCGAAACGTTTGTAATCGCCTGCAATCTAGACGGCAGACCCAGAAAATCACAATGCAAAGAACAAAGACCTTCAGAAGCTAATACTCAGCTGACCCAAAATTAAATATGGATGGAAGGTTTAATATTGCGTTCACAAAAGTCACCTGAATCCAATCCAGACCTTTGCATTTTTAAGATCCATTTTAACGATATTTTTCCATCTACGCTTAGTTCTGTTTGTAATCGAGTGACCTTTAGACCTCTTCGCCACACCCGAAACGACTCTGGGACTCAACTACCCCGAGGAATAAGGCGACCGGAGCGTGGAACTAATCGATCACATTCGTTAAGGGCCGAGGTTACGAATACGTGGAGCTCAACATCCAGTTCCCCATACGCGTGCTTGAATCTTGAGGAAATTTACGTGATGAGCATAAACCATATGAAATAACTGATAAATTTATAGTAACAATTGAGGTTTTCCGGGCGACTTCTGGTTTGTAGTTCCGTGTAGTCTGATAAGAAATTCACCAACGTTTCAGATGTCCTTGCTGCCTCCATCATCAGGGCGACTCGCTCATCTCCCTGATGATGGAGACGGCAAGGACATCTGAAACACTGGCATACTTCTTGTGGACTACACGGCACTACAACCCAGAAGACGGCCATTTTGATAAATTTATGATTTTGCTGGTCACATTCTTGGGTTTAAGTTCCCTGCACCCTGAAAGCTGTGTGTTGGTATATTACATGCTACAAATTCTGTTTCTTGCCAACATTTTTGATGTTGGCTAGCCTGCGTTAGTGGGGGTCGTAGATGCACTTGGGGTGGGTTAGTGATGTCAGCGTGGAGGGGGTGAAGAGGTTTGATGTGGTTCGGCAGGGTTGGTATTATCTGCGAGCAAGGGAACCAGCTGCAAGGCAGTTTCGACGTCCAGGGCGTAGTGATATGTTCTGTCCTCACGCGCGGACTTAGTGAGGTGAGTTTTCTCTGCCATATTAAATTCTGCGTTGCGGAAGGTTAGGGCCACACCAGAACACTGCCTTGCCTTGCCACTGTGTGTCTGTCCTTGTACATATTTGTTTTGGAATCTCGTGTTGACGCGAGTTTAAGCGAATTTCACTTGTTCTTTGCAAACGTAGCGGTATGACCATAAGTCCTAGGATATGAAAAGTATGGCGATTTGGAAGAGCACATTGACGTTCAAGTTTTGATCCTGCGTTAGTAATGTAGTTCTCTCAGTGAGTCAAAAACATTCCCAGATTTGAAATATCGGAAAGGGACATCTGTTTTGTACCAAGTCAATTTATGAATTTGTGTTTTGCATTTGGAGTGGAAAGATACTTTATTAAATTCGTTCGGACGTCAATTTCAGTGTTTCTGTTTAAATAAATATGTAGATAAATTATATTTTTCTGCATTTCCATATGGAAAATCGTTCAGGCATTGGAAGTGCAGGAACATTATGGATGGATGTGGCCTGAGTAAAACCAGGTACTTAACAGTACAATTACAGCTAATCAAATGTGAATCTTGCTTTATCGTGTGTGGCGAACGTGTACGTCAGTATCATGTTATGTGTCAAATTTGGAAGTGTCTGACTGTTTAATTCTGCACTGTTTGCTTGGTGTTGTATTTAGAATCGATATGGAATTTGAATTTGTCTGATATCGTGAACTGTATACTCAGTGGCAATAATACATACTAACATACCGAATAATATTGATTATATTTTATGAATATTTTCAGATTTAAAATTGTCTTATTTATTTTAGTATGAAGAATTCCACGTTAAAAACAAATGCTCAATTGCATTTAACAGTCGCGTTTTGTGAACAACGCGGATCAAAATCGATATTCAACCTCTTCCTCGTTTGAACGTAATGCCTCATCGTCTCATTTTCGTATTTGTGTTGTCAAATGTGATCGGTTTCATTCGAGGTTCTCGGTGTATTTTATTTACGTACATTACGTCAATATGGGCGTAACGAATAATAATCCCTCTCGGAGACTAATAAGTGATGGACCAATTACTCTGTGGTTTTCTGGCAGTCAAATGTTCAATGTTATGTTAACTAGGATTTTAAATCCAACTTGTTAAATTAATATATAAGATTCTACAGTTCTCTGGTAAACACTGGGAGGGGCTGACCTTGGAAATCTTCCAGGAATTTACTGGACTCCCACTCAGCCCCTACGTTATCTCAGCCAGCTACGTTCTATTTTTCTCCGTTACAGCTGTCAATTTCTTGGAAAATTCTCCGAACACTAAACACCTAGCAACTGATAACGTCGTCATAGTGTATCTCGACCTATGTTCTAAAGTTATTTTAGATTTAATCAAGTGCACCTCAACTCGTGGCGACGATTATAAAGATGCTTCCCTTCTGGGTTGTTTGACTGTGTAGTCTGGTACCAGTTTACCGACGTTTCAGAGATGCATACTGTCTCCAACATGATGGGGTTTGCGATGAGTTCCATAGAAGTCATCTTCATAACGCAGCCATGAGAACCTTAGGTTCTCAAGGACTTGCTTAATGGACTTACAACTTGTAAACACACTTCTGACCTAAAGATTGAGGCAGCACGTTCCTATTAAAATCTTATGGAACGTCGTAACCCAGATGATAAGAATCTCGAGACACGATTTTTGATCAGCTGAGCGACTGTTAGCTTTTCAAAATACGAGTCTAAATGATTGCTTGAACGATCAATAATTTTCATTTGTCTTTCGAGTAGAGTAGAGTGATTAATTTGACGTATGAAGTAGTTTGCAGAGTAAATATTAACGTTTATATATCAACAGCTAATTTTGGTTTATCACAAATTTCTTGCGGTTGGCTCTAGTCACTTGTCTCTGCGTGAGGTGGCGCCGAGGCCTGAGTGTGGCGTCGGGGGGCGAAAGCGCCGTAAATACTGGCGCCTGACACCCCTCACAGGTCTGAAGACCTTCAGTAGTTCAGCCCAGATTTCACTTTCATAGGCCCCTAACCTAACAAAACGAATTGTAAGTTGAACAAGGCAACCGACTTCAGCGCCCTCGAAGACAAGACAGCGACCGTGTTTTGTTTAAATTTAATTTCATAACTTAACATGTAATCTAATACGTAGTATTTAGCGCGTTCAATGATTCCGTTTTTGGGGTGGGGGGACGCAGTTAATAGCGTATTTGTTCGCGTCTGAATTACCGAGGAAACTTATGAAATCAAGTATTTAAAACCTGGACTTACTGAGTACGAATTGGGGTACCCCAATTTTTAAAATGAAGGTTACATATATAATAGAAAACAGGTCATTATTATTTTGTTGTATGAAATTTGAATGATTTAGGGAAGAATAGTTTTTGCTGTGGGTAGAAGTCAAATTATCTTGGTGATTATTGATTTTAGGAGGCTGAAACAACTTAGGCCAGCCAGTTATGAATCATTCGATTAGATCGTTCGGTGTTGGGGACAGTAAGATGGGGCCAATTGCCACTGTCCACACATAGACAGACTTTGGACCGCCTCTATAAATACGAACCTTGGACTTTCGACACACAGAAAGTTTCGACATTTCTCAAAACAGCCTTTGTATTACATGTATTTGTCATTCCAGGAATCCAGTATGAACTGGAATGCGCGCTACTGGAATGTTACTAAATCGATATAATCTGGAAGTTCTATTAATATCCATGATGTGGTCTCCCCATTTTGGGTCAGTTCATTTGTTCTATTACGCACTATCGGATGTTCGAAGAACGTGTGACCTTAGACCTTCGTGTGTGATCTCGATTGATTTTAAATTGACGTAGATTTGTTAGAGAAACGTCTTAATTTAACCTCCATTAACTGAAGGATACAATATGCCTTATACCTTTGTTGTTATTTTATATTTAATCTGTTTTCCTTTCATTTTTCGTGTGTCTTTTATTTTAAATTTACTCAAAATTTCCCTGGACCAAAGAGGGATGAAGTGACTTGAGAAGATGCATTATGAGAAGCTTCGTAATTTGTAATGCTCGCCAAATATTAACAGAGTCATCAAATCATGGATGAGATTGGCGGTGCATGTAGCGCGGATGGGGGGGGGAAGAGACCATGAATTTGGGTGGAATAGTTTCAGGGGGGGAGGATTGGATTTATCTGGCTCATGAAAGGGACCGATGGCTGGCTGTTGTGAACGCGGTAATGAACTTACGGGATCCATAAAAGGCGAGGAATTTGACTGATGCTTCTCAAGTTTTAGCTTTCATATCCTTCAAATACCAATGTTTATCCACGCCATGGTACATTTCTGTCATTGATCGGAGGCTAAAACCTGATCACTGTCTCTCATTCGGGCCCTTTTTACAGAACGGGTTAACATGTCATCTCCACGAAAAATTCCAGTCCTTTATGCCCCGCCCTCTTTGTGTTGTGTTGTGTTGGTAAGTTGCTTCTAGAAATATCCCGAGCGTAGTGGTGCAAGGAGTGGCTGACCGTGACCTACGCCAAGAGTGTTGTTAGGGAGGAAGGGTAGGGCACGGCTTGTGACGACACGGGCGGCCATGATGGAACAATCGATAACTGCCTGCCTACCCCACAGCACAATACAGAGACGAAGAACGGAAAAGTACTGCCTCTTACAGCAGACGCCACTAACAATGAATATTTCATAGATTTTGTTAGCTTAATTTCAAATTATGGAGTCCAATTAATATTTGAATTGTGAGGGTTAGGTTTCGATTGTCAGCATAAGGATACCTGTTGTAGCACCGCGTACCTAAATGTGTTAACAATGTATTTGGTATCGATCTATTGCAATTACAAATTAAAGGAGGCCAGGGAAAATTGCATGACCAACTACATAGTTCTCTTGATCTAATTGTTACGATGACGAAACCTGATGAAATGGAGCGAACAGGCAGAGAGGTGGAACAGATGAGAAACGCATGCAAGAGTAGATACAAAAACAAGTGAAAGATTGGTTTCGGTTTGTAACTAAGGCCCCGAGGCAGTTTCTTACAATTTACGATGATTTTAAATGGAAGTTTAAATGCGGTTCGTGGGTTACTTCTTAAGGTTGAATGCCGCGTTGTGTTACGAGATGACGGTGAAGATGTGGTGAATTTTCTTCTAGAATGCCTCACCGTGTAGTCTCAAATAATTTGACCGACGTTTCAGAGTTGATTGATGGCTCCCTCTATATCAGGCCGATGATCGTCTTAATATTTGCTGCCGTGAGAACCTGAAATCTCATGTTAATTTTGTTTGTAGGTTGTGACGTCATGTGTATTGTCGATTTTTGCCCACATACAGAATTACACGTCAATACCAAAACATATAATTTATTCTTTGGATTTAATCTTTACTTAAACAACTAATGACAGTAGTGTTGAAGTCTGTAACTTAATAGTAAGTACTTAGCATGATCGTTACTCTCGCCGTAAATAATGACAATTTTATCTATCGCATTGAGACACGTGACTTGCCGTCTTGTTCTGTTCCTTTCTCATACGCGTAACGAAATATGAGAATGTACCGTTAGAGTGCTGGCTCAATTTCTCATATTACCAGATACCAACGTTGTTCTAAATGTGAGATGGGTGGACATGTAGAATGCACAAGGCATTAAAGTATCCAGAAAACTGAAATGATATAAGTTGGGAAATTTGCTTTCGGATAAGAGGGTATTATTACTGATCTTAATGAAAATGTCTAAATACGAGGTTTTTAAGGTTATAGCAGCAGAGGGTAATGATGCTGACTGGATTCATGTGACTCAGAATTAATTAGTATGTACAAGAGAGATCTCTACCGGTTGGTGGCGATTTCTCTTGTACATACTAATTAATCTTCTGGTTCAATATCAGTAATAAAATTTTGCTGTGCCAGTGGGAATGAGATCGTTGTACATCCCTGTACATGAAACAGGTTGGTTCCTACAGTGGCCTTTTGCTCTTGCTAACTTTTCAAAACACAAAAACACCCTTCTTTGAAGGATATAGCCCAGGGGTTGGTACTGAAGCCAACCTTCGGAACAAAACTAAAACACCCTCACATGTCATTGACCCAGTAAGTTCCTACCCTACCAGAAAGCGATTTGGGGTGGATCATGTTCTGAGGGATGGAGTGACGCAGGGTGGGGGTAAGGGAGTGGCCCTGCTAATGTTTTCGACTACCTCTCAAGGTTACACTTTCCTGTCCCAGCCTCCTCTGTTTTGACACTGGAGACTTGTCCTGGAACAGTTGACTTAAAAGTTATGTGGTCATGCTATTAGGATTCATTACCAAGTTAACAAAAGCCCACAGTTGGACTACGTAGAGCATGTTCTATTCAGCCTACACATTCAAAACCCATTTCAACTCTAGTATTTTATGATATCCAGTATGATAATATTATTACATCTACATTTAGGTCTACTGAATCATCTTTTCTTCAGATTTTATATATGAATCCTTTATGTGTTTCTTATTTCCTGATTGACATTTGTAATAAATAAAATCTTAGTACTAACTTGTGTCTTGTAGTTTTGTGGACATCTCTCCTACATTTAATTTAGTATCTTTCCATCAGACAACGGCACTGGTCGGTGATCTGAACGCGATACTAAGCTAATCTTGGAAAATGGAACACATTTTGGATCCTTGGAGACAAAAAAGGCAGTTCCGTAACACCATCAGTATATTTCAAGCCATGGGAGAACCATTTTATTTAGACCTGTATCAATATGATTGTCTGGCACAAAATATTATTGAAGTGGGGGGGGGGGATATGAGATGCATGGAATTTGGAATTCCTTTGGCTCAATATAGGGCTGATGGTCCTGTGGATTTTATGAAGGTTGTCAAAATTTTTGACTAGCTGAGTGACTTTTACCCTCAGTGACCCCTGCATGGAATTGTGTTTGAACTGAATTTAGTGTTGGTGTTCAAATCAGGTGGGAATCAGATTTAGGTGTGTTATAAATTCTGTACAAATATTTGAAAAATGTTCTGCAAAATGGAAATTGGGAAACAAAATGTTTCCTAAATTGTGTTTAATGTAGGCAAAAATATAATTACTTAATACACCTAAACCGATATTAAAACAAAGCACATTACTTCATGGAGATGGCATGAATATATTTCTTCTGTTAAGAGTACTTATCCAGTTCTCTTTGTACCATATCATGATTTTATATTTTCAGACTCAGTACTTCCTAGTCTCGGAGTAAATGCTGGAGCAGTCGCCTTTGCGAGACATGGCATCGTGCAACAGTGCCCACCTATCTGCCCCATTGATTCGCACCTCACTGCCCCGCAGAATGGGCAGTCTGTCTACCGGTTCACAGATGTCAGGTCCTGTTCCCTCAGTGAGCAGCATGTCAGTCAACATGAATGGCATTGGCAGGAGCGGTCTCGAACAGATCCGCGACTTGGTTATCGGCATCAGTTGCAGTGAAGACGAGGCCCGCGGCCCAGTGCCAGTAAAAGTATGTAGCACATGCACTAACAACCAACCCGGAACTAACCAATGCCTTGAATGCAATATAATTTTTTGTAACAACTGCGCTACTACCCACATCATGTCGCCATACGCCAAAGATCACTTTATTACAAAAGTCACTGAAAGTGCCATATCTCCAACTCTTTTTGGTCAGTCCTACCTGTCACCTAATTCGAGTACTGGCAATATCTGCAATGGGCATAGTCTTGGCAGTTCAGCTTCACCATTGTTATGTGACAAACACAGGAATGAACTGAATCTACACTGTACAAACTGTAAGATCGTTATCTGCACAGATTGTAACGTACAAGATCATTCAGGACATCGAGTGCAACATCTGTCAGTTTACAAAAAGTGTTGCAGAAAGATGCTGACGGAGGTGGAGTCCATGATTGCTGAAAACGAGAGGGCTGTTGAAAATATCAATAAGATGATTGATAAAGTGAAAAGAAACAAAGAAAAAATAAGTAAAGAGATTCAAAGCAAGGTTCAGAGTTTGAAGGCAATGCTGGATGAACAACAGATGAAATACTTGTCTCAGATTGATAATATCACGACACTGAAGTTAAGTGGATTGATCTGTCAGCAGACAGTTGTCAATAAATATTGCCTGATGTACAGAATGCAACGGGACATGCTGAATGCTATTAACATGTATCAACCCTATGATATCATTAACACATGTGAAAAGATACAAACTGAGCAGCATCGCATGCAGTCATATAAAGTCTCACACCTTCCATGCGAAGATGAAGTATTTCAATTTACCGATGCATCCCATCAGTTGTGCCTGAACATACCAAAACTGGGTACTGTGCACAGTTCAGGGTATGCACACAAGACTGTTGCTTCAGGAAGAGGCAAGAGCCATGCTCGAATCAATCGTTCAAACACTGTGGTAGTGGATGTGTATGATCATCTTGGAGAGCGCTGTGTGCTAATGCCTGGGCAGGAGCAATTGACAGCATGTGTGTTCCTTTCTAGTGGAGAGATAGATGGCCATGCCTATGTCAATTTCTCAAATGGTGCTTATGTTGTACACTACAAGCCATATACCATTGGTCCTCATTTGCTTCACATAATGCTTCGTGGCCAACATATTGTAGAGAGTCCCTTTAAGATCAAGGTAACACAGCCAAGAGAGTATGATGCAATTGGTGTTCCATTGCTTGTGTTTGGCACAGAAGGTGGAGCCAATGGACAACTGTGCCGCCCATGGGGCGTGTGTTGTGATCTTGACGGCAACATCATCGTCGCAGATCGCAGCAACAACAGGATTCAGATTTTTCACCCAGATGGCACATTTTTTCATTGCTTTGGTCGTCAAGGTGCAGAACCTGGCCAATTTGACCGTCCAGCTGGCATTGCCTCAGACATCAACCGTCGTATTGTAGTCGCAGACAAGGATAACCACAGAGTTCAGGTGTTCAAACCTAATGGGGAGTTTCTCTTTATGTTTGGTGAGAAGGGAAGTAAATGCGGTCAATTCAACTACCCATGGGACATAGATGTGAACTCAGAGGGACGAATAATTGTATCCGACACCCGCAACCATCGCATTCAACTTTTTTCTGCAAGTGGAAAATTCCTACATAGGTTTGGTTTTGAAAACCAGTCTTCGATGTGGAAGCATTTTGATTCCCCCCGAGGTGTATGCTTCAGTAATGAGGGGCAGGTAATTGTTACCGACTTCAATAACCACTGCCTTGTGGTGCTGAGTCCAGACCTTAGTAATCCACACATACTGGGAAGGGAAGGCCCAGGACCAAAAGAATTCACTCGACCTCAAGGTGTATGCATAGATGAAGATGGACATATTGTAGTCGCAGATTCGAGAAATAACCGAATTCAGATCTTTGATACTGATGGGTGCCTGGTGTGTAAGTTTGGCTGTCAAGGTTCTAAACCTGGGCAGCTGGACCGACCAAGTGGCATCTGTATCGGCCCTCATGGAAAGATCGTTGTGGTTGACTTCGGAAACAGTCGCATCCAGGTGTTCTGAGGAAACCGTCCTGTAGAAATATGAGATATTGTTGTCAGATACCGAAAGAGTTGAGCCATCTCAGGAATATGGGATGTATACATCTCAAAGACGTTGTTACTTTTCATTTTAATATTTTAAATAGTGCACATAATTATTAAATATGTGCACCCAGATTTTTTTGTGGAATAAGATTTTAACAATTTTTTATTACATGTTTTAATGTTACATAACGTTTACACTAATAAGTGCCAACCTAAAAGCATGTACAATGTATTGAAATGGATGCAGCTTAGATGTGTATGAGATATATTCAGACTTCATAAGTCTTACAATTAGTGGTAATCCATTATCCACGATACCAAAGGATAGAGCAGCATCCATTTTCTCATACTCAGGGATACAATTCACAGTATTCTTTTTATTTCTGACTTGTTTACTGATGGCAAAGCAGAACAATGGAATCAGGCTGTGTTCCTGTGAAAAGGCATTTCTGAAATGTTTTTTAAATGCTAGAAACCTGGTATAACAAACCCTTCTTTGAAGTGGAAAGATCGTCACAAGGATGATTAAGAACAACTTTGTAATACCGCTGATGAAATAATGAATTTTAATGTTGGGTACTTTCCTGCTTAGTGTTTTGAACGTAGGAAACATAAGGATTGTTAGAAGCGGGCAGTCGATATCTTGAAACTGTGAAGGAATATGATATTAATGGCCAGAAAACTGTTTAAAACATGCCATTTTATACCTGGAATATAGGATTATTCCTCTTCATTCTTAGAAAATGTCTCATACAAATAGGAGCCAATAATATTAGATATTACATAACACAGAAGGCCATGGAAATTTGGTACACTGAACCCAAGATTATCCTTTGGTTTCAATATTAACTTTTATCTTCACACTACTAATATTGCAATAGTTTGTCATTCAAGTAAAGTTGAAGTGGGGATTAATATGTACCTGAATTTACATACATATATTCATAAGTACAAATATATAGATTATTGAAAGTTCCTGATAATATTGTCAAGCATGTTCTCAGTATTCAAGCCCCGAATTCTATAACCTATCTACAATTTTATTTTGGGGGGGTGTTCTTAAACTGTTTCTTGTTACGTGCATTTACAAATGCTGTTAAGATAATTTGTGAGAGAAGTTCCATGTGACACATTATCTTTGAAAAACATGCTCACTGCAGTATGCAAGAGAACTGTACTTGTGGACAGTTTTGGCAAATAATAATATCCCATTTTAAAGAAGTATTAATACTTGCGTTCACTGTTTAATGTCTTTGTACCTTCGTCACCTGACCATGGCCTTCTGGTCTCATTCTGCACACAGATCATTTCAGAGTTGTGTATTGTCTACGAAGCAGACTGATTGTGTGTTCAAAAATTTCTTGATACAAAATGATTTTTGAATTTTCTGTGTCAGTTTTTGAGATATGTCACTGAATTGTTCTAAGAGTCAAGAGTACAAAAAGATTCTTATGAACTTCAAACAGCATTTTCCTGGTATATTTTTGTAACAACTTTACCAAAAAAACTGAATGTTTTGTTGTTGCAGTTAACACGAGTGCCATCCAAATTCTTGGATGTTGAGCTATGATTTAAGCTTCCTTCCATATCTTTTTAAGAGATTCTTGACCATGTGAATATACAGGAAACCTATACTCACAAGAACGTTTACTACTTTGATGGCACTAAACAACATAATTATTCTTAATTTCAATACTGACAAGTCCATGCATGTTATGCATATCTGCATGAAATCGTATTGCTTGTTGCAAAACACTACAATTATTGAAGAACCTGTTTTTTGTTTTGTATTGGATATGAAGATCAAATTGGTTTTAAAAATATATATAAAGACCAGAAACTTCATAGCAGCTTTTACAAATAAATGCTAATCTTAACACTGCATATATGTGAAAGCTACTATGATCATAAATATAATATGCTGAACCCTAAGATATACACACCTATGGGTGATTCAGTGGTCTTATGCACTACATTTGTTAAGACTGAAAAGAGATATAAGACTACACTCATTTCAATTTTTGATTTACGCTTGACAGGAACTGTAGGTTAAAATAGGATTTGAGATGCTAGTTCCCAGCTAGGCAAGGTATAAAGTAAATATTTATTGATGATATATTGAAATATTGACATTCTGTAGACCTTTCCTACTTGTATTGATATTTAAACAGTTGTGACCACAAAGTTCATTAGAAGACTATATTTTCCAGCTTTCCTTTCTATCAAATTTTCTGAACAAACCAAAATATAAATGAACTGTTAAAATGTGTTAAGAGCATAAACAAACTTTTAAGTATGAGCTGTATTTGTTTTAATTTTAAATGTAAATAAATTTTAACGGCATGTTTTAGAATATTCCATGTGACGGATCTTACGGCTATTCAAACAATAGTTCTGCAGATATTGTATACGATTTTATTTTGTATCTTTATATTTGTGGAGGGTAGTATATTAATCTGGGTTGACAGACATCTTTTAGTGTCTATGAGAAAGTTACTGGCTGTTTGGTTGCTTGAAACAAGTACAGAATTTGATTGCTGCAGAAAGTAGCTGATAATATCTTTTCAGAGGCTATTCCAGTATTTCCTATACATCATAGATAGTGAAAGGAATTCTTTAAAATACCACATGCAGAATATTTTATGATGGTTATTAAATGATACAAGAATGGAGTCACTGGCAATTAGAACCTGAAAGAAACTGCATTGTAATTTACCCAGGTAATGTCATTAGTCATGTTAATACATAAACTGTATATTGTCACCAATGTAGACATATCACATGGCTCAAAGAAATGTTTTTAAAATGCATGGTTAAAATAGGTATTTCTAAATTCACATTGCCTACTTTTGAAGTGTTACGATACAGTTGAGCTAGAAAGCACCACTGTTTGCTCATTATAAATACAAATGTTATTTGGATGTTGAATATAAACAAAAGAAATGCCAAATTTAAGATTAATACTTGTGTAACAAAAACCAAACTGAATAAAATATTTAAGACGTCTATACACGTTTCACAAACTAACAAGTCTCGCTCAAATCCACAGAGCCTAAAAATCACTTTTGTGCCACGTGATATGCAGAGAAAAGTACTTTATGTGGCAGTCAAACATGTTATCCTGTTCAATGTATAGTCCATGCTATTGTAATTTTTTAATCATCTTCTTCTTCTATCGCTCTCCGGTCCGTATTCGGTCCATGGCCTCCTCAATTCTCCTCTTCCATTCGGTCCTATCCTCTGCTGCCTTATTCGTCTTCTGGTAGGTCTGTCTGTCTGAGGCTTTTGATTGAAGTTTCGAAACATCTTACAGTGCAAGGTTGTTAGCCTTGTGACCAACCCCCAACCTGGAGGGCCAGGGTACCTGTCTTAGTCTGACCTCTCCCCCTCGACCAATCTGGCTAGGGAGGCCCTACCAGTAGCTATGCTACTGCCAGCATAGCTCTTGGGATCACTGAGGTACTCAAGCCCCACCACCATGACAAGGTGCAGGTACCATTAAGTAAGGAATTTTTTAATGTTCAGTTATAATTTTGTCTTCTGAAGTTCCTATTCGAATAGCATTCAGCATTCAAATTCATATATTAAATGTTTGTTTTTAAATAACATTCTTAATCTAATTTTTTTTTTAAATTTTTGAATGTATAACCACTTTATTTAGTATTGATGTAAGAATAATTTAAAATTATTCAATTTTTAAGTTTGTGTTAATGGATATAAGGCGTATTTCTATAAAGTTTATTTAAATAATGCATAAAATTCAATTTGTGTATTTTAAATGTGAATTTGGCTTCTGTCTTAACAGTAGTTCTGTCAGTGTCTCAGCCCAGTTGCTGCAGACTTATCATACCTTGATTTTGGGTATATAAGCAAAGTATTAACAATTTATAACACTGACATGGCAGTTCATTTCTTTTTAATTGTCACTTCCATATGAATCACTGTTTGAGCTATTCAGTTTTTCTGGCTTAAAATCAATGTCCACACTGTGATCATCACTGATGCATGTAGTATGTGACTGCCAGCCCCAAGTTTACAGTTATGGCTCTCCCTGTATTACTCTTTCGAGAGATGACGCAGCATTTTAAAGGTGCCAGGACGAGAGAGAGAGATTCTTCTTGATGTACGGGCTTTTCAAAGGTCCCTGTGATGGTTCAAGGAAGTTGTTGCATGTACAACAATTAACTCTGCTGCTGCTAGCAAAGTGAAGCTTGTAGTCCCATGCACACACCTCATCCAGCGGAATGCCGCAGGAAGGGTCGTTTGAAGCCCTGGCTGATATCATGACCATACACACCACTATGTTGACAGTGAGCCGAAAGGATCTGAACATTATTTGAATCCTAGATCCTAGCCTACAGCACGTGTGCCTTACATATGACTATCCAGGTATTCAGGTTTTGTCTTAGATTTTACTATTCAAAGTCCATTTCCAGCAACTGTGCCATGTAACTTTACAAGTAATGGAAGTTTTGCAGGGGCTGGCATGTATTTATTCTACATCCATGCACTGATTTTAATTCTGGTTTTATGGCAGTGATATATTACTGTGACACATTGCCAGCTGGACAGCATGCAAGCCACAGCAGAGGTTGATAAAGATTAAATTTAAACATAAAATGTTTTATGGATTTGGAGGAAATATTTTCTTGTGTTTTGAGATTTAAAAGGAAGTGTAACTGTCTGAATTTACTTTGCTATGTTTAATTCCATTCAAGCTTTGATTTTCACAGACTGGAAATACTGTGTTATGTTCCTGGAAGCAATTTAGTAATGTTCCTTTATAGTTATTACATTTTTATTATTTTTTGTCAAGTTTCATTGTTTAAGTGAGATTAAAATTGTAATTTTAAGTACTGCCATCCCTTGACAACTGTGGTTTTAGCAGTCATGATATTCTCCATCCGTATCTAACTTCGCAAACCATGGAATTTGGTGGGAATTTAGGTTTTACAGTGACAAGCATGAGGGTGAATCTTCTGGGACATACCAGCAATTTTTAATCAATGTTTGTATGTGCGGGAAACATTGATCTTTGCACCAATAAATCCATATTTGGCTGTGGAATGGTTGTAATGACATTCTCACACAGCCTTGGTCATGCTGCTATTCTTGCACTTGGCAAGGGATTGCTGTACTATTATGTAGGTAGACTAGTTAATGTGTCTGACTATTAATAAAAGGATTTGAAATGATACAACACATGCAGTTACAATTGGTAATAGCAGATAGCGTAGGGAGTCAGTTGTGTGTTGGGGTGAGCACTTCATTGAATACCATAGGCAAGTAAATTGGCAGTGAATTTTCACACCTTGGCCCAGTGATGGGCTATCCTGAGAAATTTTTCCCTCAGTCTCTCCAGGCAAAGTCTCTTTAATTAAGCCATGAATTCTGCCATTCAATGCTACGTAACTTGAGCTACAAACTGCCATAAATGATATTACAGTAGCTTCATAGTGACAATGATTTTTAAAATAAGGTCTGAACTGTTTGCCTATGTTATCTGCTATATTATAGATATTAATGATGTATTTGTAATCTTGGCTAGTTTCATAATGTATTTGTAATTTTGACTTTGATAATTACTAATCATTTATATCTTACGAGGTTATTAATGTGATTTTTAAGAAGGTAAAACCAACCATTTGTAATGTCTAAGGCTGAAATATTAAAATATATTATTAGCATATCTCGTTTGGAAACAAAATGTGTGAAGAAAGTTAGGAATGTAACTCTTTCGTGACCTAATTGGGAATATTCTGTAATGCAAATTATGTACACTGATTTGTATTGGTTGGTGGAACTCTTATGGGTTATGCTTAATAATGTTTATAAATGGTACTGCATCTGTTGTATCTCTCCATACACATAAATAGGCAACAATGGAATGTAAGGATTGCTCGAATGATATTTATTCCAGTTTGCATTACAACGGCCAAGACAAGAATGCCTTATCTGTCTACAGCTTATTGTTTTCAGCTATTGTTCTTGTAAATAGCAGCGTGCACCTGATTTTAAGTAATTTAAAACATTGGATATTCCCACTTCATGGATTTATTTTGTACACTTCATTTCTGAAGTCTGCTGGTTTTTAAATCACTCAAGGTATAACTGTTCTCTCTCCTTCACACTTCATTCATCCTCGTCATCTTACGACTCCACTCTGCCTCAGCGCCAATTTTGCTTAGTGTACACAGCCCACGAACTACTGCTCTATAGGCCCCAGGATCTTTCATGATAATCCTACGGTGTTTGAGAACATTCCACACCAGTTGCTGAAGAGTAGATATAATTGTGCTTACAAACAATTATTTCATTAATACTTTTAGCAGATTAGTGAAACTGTTCGGTACTGAGTTTAGTGTGCGATACAATTTTGTATATAACAAGAAAGGTGGAAGCGTGAAACAATTTTTAAATCTGAAGTAAGTGCCGAAGTAAGCAGTCTATGTGTAGATTTAAACATTAGTTCAATACGTTTTTCTACCACTTTCATCATTGAATGTCTGTAGGAGTGTTACCATCATGAATGTGACATGTCTGTTTGTCAATTAAACCCCCCCCCCTGCTGAAGTGTGGCCTTTTTGCCAGGACATTGCAAATAGGGAGATAACCATTTTGGGGCGTGAAGTTCATCTTCAGAGAATAGTAAGAAACCCATATGTTGGGCAGAGTGGAGTGGTATGTAAGAGTTACTGAATGCTAATGATATAGTTTCCTTAACTTAAAAGAAACTGGTCAATCTTGTCTGAATTATTGGCAAAGCATTGTGTGAAACTCGTACCTCATGAAACCTGACTGTTGCAGTCTTACGACAATCCTGTCAAGTAGATACCACTGCAAATTTCTGGGTTATGAGCTATTCAATGGTAAGGTAGTTCACCTTCAGCGTCCAATATCAGGAGCGAGATTCGACTATAACAAGAAACTTGTAGACTTCTATACACTCAGATTGTTGGTTTCTGTAACAAAGACATGGCGATGTGCTTGTGTTGGCCATTTGTAAGCAGTAGAATTATAGCTGTAAGCACTTCTGTAATGTTGCTTATAGCACATAGTTGCTGTGATTGACAAGAATGTCACATTTTACTGTAACAACAGTTTTGTGGCACTTCCTGGTGAAGATCCAAATTAATATTCGACAGGATACACCACAGATATGATGTATGCTCAGTATAATGACTAATGGATTACATTTTTGTTTTGGATAATGGGGTTTACCAATGGTGAATACCATATGCTGTTGTTGCAGTACAATTGACTAAGCACAGCAAAACACCAGCTTACTGATTGGTCCTTCAAAATGTCTCTTCATTTCATTCAATATTTTTTTTTTACATTCTGTCAAGTGCTTCTCTGATGACTTAACTTGGAAGTACGTCACTAACACAGAATCGTACCACTAAAGCCCAATCGTATACCAGTACAGTAAGATGTTTGGAAGTTTTTGTAAGCACTTATATCTTAAAGGTGTGCTACATGCTCTGCCCAGTACATCCTTGAATTTATTGCTTTAATTTGTTTACGTTGTGTCCACATAATTTCCTTCTGGCACATACTGTCCACCTGTATTAAAACAAATTATGTGTTATTCTGTTGGTATTGCTTGCCACCTGCGGCTACAAAGTTTCATAACAAGATCGCAGCAGTGGTGGGTTGAGATTAAGCAACTGGTCTGTCAATGTCTGGATGACAT